>JAFLJL010015515.1:0-29371 GCA_018398815.1 Conus ventricosus
ACGTATTACAACACTGTCGGCAGGAAAACCAATGACGTACCTGAACTTATTACAACACTGTCGGCAGGAAAACCAATGACGTACCTGAACTTATTACAACACTGTCAGCAGCAAAACCAGTGGTATGCTGGGACAAATGTGAGTCCTGTCAGAATGAATGCGCCGCCAGATTTCAACCTCCTTTGGAACAGATTATAGGAAACAAAATAAATATAGGCAGTTTATCGCCATTGGCTCTATTTTTATATTTCAAAGTTATGACAACCAACGACAAGGCTGACGTTCTTTCAGATTTCAGACGTATGTCACTGGAGAACATGTTATTGTGCTCACTACTGTTATTGTGTCCACTGCTGTTATTGTGTCAACTGCTGTTGTGTCCACTACTGTTATTGTGTCCACTACACGCACATCACAAGCACATGCGCTCGCACACACACATGGGCCCGTGCCCACACATCCATAAACGCACATCTGTACATTCACTACACACACATACAATGATAAAGATGGCACAACCAGTGTTAGGTAGGTACTCAAGGTCTGACCAGCGCGTTGGGCTAATGCGCAGGTCAGACATCTGCTAAGTCGTAGCCACGAGACCCTCTTCTTAAATTCTCTCATCTTAGTTATTAATTCATTTATCCATCAGCTTGAAATCATGTGTAGTGTGGTCTCAAAACTTAGGGGATGTGGTGTAGCGTATGTGGACTAGTCCGCACGCAGTGACGCTTCCTTGGTGAAAATGAAACCGTCCACTACTGTTATTGTGTCCACTACTGTTATTGTGTCCACTACTGTTATTGTGTCCACTACTGTTATTGTGTCCATTACTGTTATTGTGTCCACTACTGTTATTGTGCCCAATACTGTTATTGTGTCCACTACTGTTATTGTGCCCAATACTGTTATTGTGCCCAATACTGTTATTGTGTCCTCTACTGTTATTGTGCCCACTACTTTTATTTTCTCCTCTACTGTTATTGTGTCCAGTACTTCTTTTTCTGTATTTATAAATTGGTCTCCCTCTCAAACCGGTAGAGGGAACAAAAGTAGTGTGACACTGCCTTGGTGGGGTCATCGCTCTTTTTTTTTTAAAAGAAAGGAGGAATGTGAACTTCTTCAACGCTCATGTGTCTCGTGCAATCCGTCCAAGGGGGCCTTTTACTGGATGACCACTTCTCCACCTGTCTTTGGTGGTCGGGGTTGCTCTTTGTTTGGGAGTCGAGTTTGGTTCGGGGGTTTGAAGACTGCCAGGGAATGGACGCAGTTCACTAGGCAGGGAGGCGGCCTCGCCGCTTGGCACACAGGTTTTTTTTTCATCCCAAGACCGGGAGGGGAACAGTCCCAGGAAGGGACAACGGTCAAGTTACCCGGGGAGTCAATTTGGACTTTTTTCTTTTGTATGACTGGCAGTGGACAGACAAAGTACACTGCGCAGGAAAGCGGCTTCGCCCGCTCGGCGCCACAGAGTTTTTGTGTGTGTTTTTTTCACGACTGGAAAGGACAGTCCCAGGGGAAGGGCAACGGTCAAGTCGCCCTAGAAGTAATTATTCCTTGTTTTCAACTCTTCCCCTCTGCAACCCCAAGCCCAACGACCCCTCTTCGTAAGAAGATAGAACTACAGAGATTGCAGATGAAGAAGTGAAGAGGCTACACCTGAGAAGATCGCAACCCCTGCCCTAGACCCGGAGGCCGGTGTCGTATATAATACTGTCGCCGTGGAATTGTATCGCAGCGATAGCATTTCACGTGAAATATTGTTGCAGCGACAATAATTGCTGGAAAAAAAATGTCGTGCGACAACTTTTCATGAAAAATGTCCAATAGAATATTGTAGCTGTCCATAAAATGCAGTATTTCCCGGGAAAATACTGTCGCTGCGGCACGATTTTATGAGCGACAGTATTATATACGACACCGGCACGGAACTGAGCAGTCTCTCTGAGGGTCTGGAAGGAAGTGAATCGACGGGCGTTCCTTCGGGGGGGTTTTTTTGTCCCCGTTCTGGCACCAGCGAGATGGTAAGTGTTTTTACGCGGTTCCAGCCACTTTACAAGAGGGGGGTTTCGATCGGAAATCTTTCTTCATCCTTAATACGCAGCAGTTGGGAAGGCGGAGAAAATATTCCCGTTTGGGGGGGATAGCCTTTCATCATGAACGACAGTTAGTGATGCGCCTTTCCCTTTGGTTTTAATTTTCGTACATTTTTCCTGTAGATGTTTTCGCTGTTGGTCTTTTTCACATATAGGCGTGTAACAGTGTACAGGGGCGGATCGCGGAGCTCGTTGGCTGTAGAGTGGAGAGGAGAACCTTGATTTTTGTGCAGGGATCTCTGTGCCCTTATCCCTTCTGTTTCCTAACCCCTCCTTTCCGATCGGACCGCCGGGACCGGGAATGCCATTTGTTTGTTGTACGAAAAAAGCGAGGAAGTGGCATCGTTTGATTTTTCCTTTTCCATCGTTTATCTCATTGTTTTCTTTTAAATAGCCTTGGTCTCAGAGTGCTGATGAGCGCTTATATGCAAGTTATGCTTATCTTAAAGCGTGTGCGCGTATGTGTATATATAATAGTGTTGTAATTTGTGACAACAGAAAAGTGGATGATTCTATGCAAACTAGTATGGCTACATTAACACAAGAGTTGAATCGTGGGAAGTTGCAGGCCAAAAGGAAATTTTTATCAACAAGTATAAAAGAGCAACCTGATAGGACCCCTCATACTCAATAAAGAAAGAAAGACTTAACCCCAAGGGCCCCTTTCACAACACGTGCACACAACCCAACTGGATACAGTCCATCAAAACCCCATAAATACGATCGAGGCCCGTAGCGGGGGATTGGCACGGGATCTAAGAGGGGAAAGACCCCCGAAACAATTTGAAAGCCCCGGGTTTTAAGTTTTTGCTTTTAACCCATTTTTTTAAAATTATAAATATAAAATATTATATACAGTGGTGTGGTGTGTGTGTGTGTGTGTTTTGGTGTTTTGTGTGTGTTGTGTGGTGTGTTGTGTGTGTGTGTGTGTGTGTGGGGGGAGGGGGGAGAGAGAGAGAAAAAATTTGTACGTGAGCGCGTGTTTGTTTTTGGGGGTATACAGGGGGGGAGTGAAACCCTTTCGCGTTCCTGAGGTCGGAACCCCCTACTACAGCAATGGGACGTGCGGGTTTGGGGGCGGGGGATGGTCGCTTGAATTTTAAACGTGACCCCATGGGCCCCCGATGATGGGGCCCCTGCTAAAACCCCCTGCTGAGTACTTGCGGGGAAAAGGGGGGGGAAGGTGAAAGAGTGTTGGGGGGGTTGCCTTTTCCAGACTTTTTTAGAAGGGAAATCCCAGGGTTTTGCCCGTGGGGGCAAAATTTTGAAACGGCCAGTTTCCCGGGGTTTAAAAATTTTCGTTTTGGTAAACTTTTTTTATTGTTTTTTTTTTTTGTTTTGTAGTTTCCCCGAGTTTGCCCCCGAGGCCTAGGGACGTTTGGACCCATCAGGGGGGTTGGAATTATTCATTTATTTATTGCGTCTTTTGTTTTTCGTGTACCCGGGCCCCAAATGGGGGCTTTTTGGTGTGGTTGCACCTTAAGGGAGCTCACCCTCGGGTTTTGGGTTTTACTTTTTTCCTCCTCTCAAAAAATTCCACTGCCCTGCAAAACACCCCGGGGGGTTCCCCGGGGGGCGGAACCTTTCTTTTTAAACGGGTTTGTTTTAAAACGGCCCTCACCTTTTTTTTTTAAACCTGCCGCCGGGGCACATTCCTCTCAGGCTTGGGGGTTTTCCCTCACTTTTGACGGGGGTGGCATGTTGGCCGCCTTGGGTTTTAAGCAGGTTTTCCCCCTTCCCCTGGGAGGGGAAAGATCCCCCTTGGGAGCCCCTGCCCCCGGGGTCCGGTTTTTCTAAACCCACTTCGTCAAAGGGTAGGGTGGGGGTCCCTTTTCTTTTAACAGTGGCCTTTTAGGGGGGGGACATCATTTTTTTTTCCGATCTGCTCTGGGTCCCCGACGGACGGGGCAGAGGGGCCTTAAACCCGCCACTTCTGGGTCCCCCGGGGTGGGCAGGTAAGCATCATTTCGGGGTTTGTTTGTTTTATTTCTTTTTTTGTTGTTACCCGGGGCTAATTTTTTCCCTCTTTTGCGAAATTTCCTTTTTTTTTCAAAATTAAAAAAAATATTTTTTGGGAGACCACTTTCTCGGGTTTTTTTCAATTTTTTAAACCTCGCCTTTTCAAATTTAAATTTTTCAAAGTCTTTCCCCTTTTTTACACATCTGGGTGAAGCGGTATCGGGGGGGGAGGGAGGGGGGAAACCCGGGTAAATTTTGGGGTTTGGGGGACTCGCTTGGTCTCGCTCGCCCCGCCCCTTGTCAAAATTTCACCGGTCTCTTATTCTTCGGCCACCGTCTGTTTGTGTGTGCAAGGGGAACGAGTTCTTGTTTGCGGGGCGGCCACGCATGATTAGCCCCTTTTTGGAAATGCTTTGGGAAAATTTGTGCATTTTGAAATGTTGCTATAAAATGTGGGGATAATTGGGGCCTTTGGGAATTATTTTTATTTGAAAAAGTGGTGGCGGTCAAAAAAACAAGGGTTGCTGTTTAGTTCAGTTCCTAAAAAAAGGAAAATGTTTAACGTGAGTGAGGGAAGGATGAAGATATAATTTGCTTTTGTGTGTTTAGCCTGTGAAATGAAATCTTTACCGCCCCCGTGTGGGGGAACCTTTAGCGAACATTCCCATTTTGGTTTGTTTACTGTTTTAAAGCTCGGGTCTGTTTTGGGGGCCCGGGGTGCTATTGTGTGTTCGGCAAGCCTCCCCTCGCCCATCTTTCGGGGGGCTGTTAGGTTTTTAACAGCATTTCCAGACCTACTAAACTGGGGGGTTTCCACCCCCCTTTCCCTTTCCCTTTCCCCTTCCCCGTTCCTTCCGTTCCCTTCCCTCCCGGGGGATTTCACCCAAAAGTTTTGCCGCGGTTGGGGGCCCGCGCCGGGTTTCTGGGGCACGTGGATTTTTTGGGGGGAAACCCGACCCCTGCCCGGGGACCTTAAACAAAAACAACGCCTCGCCCCACGGGACCGTTCTCCACGTCCTGGGATTTCCCTTTACAGCCCGTGAACCAGTGTGGTCGCTCTGGGGCGTGCAATTTGGGTGTGGTGTGTGCCCAATTTGGTGTGGGCTTTGGGAAAACACTTCGTTCAAGAACCAAACCCGGGGTTTGGGGCCCCTGATGCGATTTCCGGTGCCACGGTGGATTTTGGGGAGGGGCCCGGGGGTTGGGGGGGAACCACGTAAAGGGAGGGAAAGGAAGGTGTGCTGGAAAGGTTTGTTTATGTTATGGTTATGTTGTGTGCTTTTTGAAATGTTTTTTTGCGGCGGGGGGTTTTCGGGGGTGTTGAAATGCTTAATTGTGTGTATTTCGTGGGGTTTTAAAAATGCTTTGTTTAAATTGTGCTTTTTTTGTGTTTTGGGGGTCCCTTATTTGTGACTATGTGTTTTTGGTGTGAATAAATGGGGTTTTGGGTATCGTAATTTTTTTTTTGTGTGGCCCTTTTGGCGGGGCTTTGGAGCCCGGGTCCCCCCTTTCACCCCCATCTAGCCCGTCCGGGTTCGGGGGCAGACCTCCGGGGGTCGGTGTCCTTTTGGGGGGGCTCGCCCGGGATGTAAAGGGATTCTGACTGTCTCTCTTTTTCGGGGAAAAGTCCCTGTCAGTCCTTCTCTTTGTATATGTTTATCAGTTTGTCGGGGTTTTTTTTTGTGGGGGGTTGGCTGGGTGACTCTAGCGGTGGGGAAACCCTTGGGGGCCGAAGGAACTTTGGTGGGGAGGGGAAGTCGAGGTGAGACCGGGGGGAAATTGACCCCCTTCCAGACCCCCCTTCCGCCAGGTGCCTCACCAGATAGGGCCCCGTAAGCCCTTTCCTTTTCGTTGCCACCCCGTCTGTCTTTCCCTTTTTGTATTTAAACCCCATTTTTTTTACCGGGGGGTTATTGAGTACAGGGGGGTTGTATCGGACGAAGTTTTTCATTTTTTCCCCTCTCCCGGATTCCGTCTGTCTTTTTTTTTTTTTTGGGTCGGTGAGCCCCACCGCAGGGTTGCTGGGTGCTGGGGAGCGCGGGGGGTTGCCAAGGGGGAAAGCAGCCTGGACATATTTTTTTTTTTTTATTTTGTCGGTGACCCCCACCGCACGTTGCTCGTGCTGTGGAGCGCGGTTTGCCAGAGTGGGGCAGCCGGGGACATTGTTTTTTGGGATTTTTTTTTTTTTATTTGCTGTTTCTCGTCAGTCCCCCAAAGAGACGTGACATATCCGAGGGGTATTTGTTTTTTCAAGGGGGGAATTGCCCTTTCCCCTGAATTTGGAACCCTAGGAAAAAGGGTTGTCGGGCAACGCCCCTTTGCTGGTGGTATGGCGACGCGTGCTCAAAGAAAAAGGGGTTTTTTAAAAAGTATCCCTACTATTAGTCCAACACTTGGGGATTTAACATTTGGACTTCTACTTACCCGGTGCTGTACCCGAAAGTCCACGAGATTTTCCCCATTTCTTTTTCGCTAGGGGACCCTTCCTGCGAGCCCCCGACTGGCTTTTTCCCTCGGAAGCGTCGGGTAAAGCGTGAAACTGTTGGGCTTTGTTAAAGTCGCAGAAACCGAAACCCTCTCCTCTCCATGTTTCCCCTTGTAAGGAATCCCCCCGGGAAAATTTTCCCTCATGGGAAATCGAGACCCAAGGGAGGGGCCAAAGGGGTCACCCTCCCGTGGGGAAAAGTGGCGAATCCTGCCCAGGAAATCGCCTCTGCCCTATTTTTTTGGGCAACACGACGAGAGGATGCTGTAGACGGAAGCCCTCTTTCGGGAAAGGTAGCTCTGGTGGGAAGAGGCTACGCTTTTGGTAAGGAAAGGTTTCCCCGGGGCAGGAAGCCCTGCTTGGGGAAGAGTAGATAGGATGGAAGCTCTGCTTTGGGAGGAGGCTGCTCTGCCCCGAGAAGAAACTGCCAGACAGGAAGATCTGCGCAAGGGGAAAGGACGCCAGCCCGGGGAAGCCTGCGTAGGGAAGGATGGAACAAAATTTTTTTCGCGGCCCTCCCCCCATCTGTAAATCAGGGGGGTTGATCGACGGAAAGTGATAGATTTTAGACCCCAAAAATTAAAGCTTCCGATTCAAAACCTATTTGGGGGACTTTGAAAATTTTCTTAGAGCATTTTGAAAAGGGTTTGGGCTATTTTCAAACCATTTGTCTGAGGAAAAAAAGGGCCTTGCACCTTTGTTTGGATTATCGGGTGCGAAGGGAGGTTTTGCTTCCCTCAAAATTTGAAGGTGCCCCTTATCCCGACATGCATTTTGGCTCTGCTTTTAAACGTTTCCCCCCTTACCCCAAAACCCCGTCCCGGGGGAAATTTTAAGGCCCATGAAAAAAAAATAAGCGGCCCTTCGTGCTTTTTGGAGATGGGCTGGAAAAAAGGGGCTGGTTTTTGGGGCGTCAGTTGGTTTAAGCTGGAGCTGGGGGAAATCTGATTCTCATCAAAACAGCTTCCCAAACAGTGCCCCCCAGATTTTGGGGAAACCGTATAGGCGAGACAGCACCAAGGAAATTTCCCCGGCGCGTTTCCCTTTACGCTGTGGTTTTTGCTAAACCCGTAGGGGGCTTTTTGGGCTTTCCCCCCAGTACGGAAAAGGAAGACCCCCCCAGGGTTTTTTTGGGGGCAATAGGGCGCCGCCCGGACGGTTTGGGGGGTCGAGCAAGGCGGCAGTTCATGGGGGGACCTCACCCCCCCGAGGGGGTTTTCTTTGGGGTCCCCCCGGGCCAAAATTGGGAAAGTTTGCCCAAAAGGCCCCCCGGAAATTCAGGGGGCAAGCCCTTTTCCCACGTCCCTCGCCCCCTTTGCAAACGTGGGGTCCATCCCAGCTTTTTGGTGGTTCAGATTTGCCCGTTTTTTCTTTTTTTGTTTTTTGGTTCTTCCTTGGTCGACTAAATCAGGGATTCGGGAGCATAAACGCTCTTTGTGGAAAAGGTTTTGGGGTTTTCCCCCTGGGCTCGGGGGGGGTCCAAAGTTTAAAGTGTGGGGGGTTGGAGGCGGGGTTTACCTCCCCCCGTCCTTCTGTACTCATTCCTATCTCCCACCCCCATTCTGTGGCAAAAAAAAGGGGCCATCGCGTGGGGGCGCCCTCGGAAATCCCCTTCTCATGGGAAAATACCATCACCTTTGCAGCCGGACCAGTCAGTCGGTGTAAAAGGGAATCTGCCCGACAGGGCGTTGTGGGAGTTACCCCCGGCCCCAAAAGCCAAGAAGCAGGAGGGGGGAATTGCGTCCTGTACTTCAGCCGGAACTTGACGGGGTTCTTGCAAACCCGACCTGTACCATGGTTGGGCTTCGGCCAGGGATTGGGATTTTCCAACCCCTGCAAACAACGGGGGGCCCTTTCCCGCTCCGTGGGGCCCAAACACGCAAAGGTGGCTTCAAGCCCCACAAGGGGATCCTTTTTGGGGTTTTCCCACCGGGCCCGATGGGGGTAGCCAAGAAAACTAGTCGCCCCCCAAAGCTTGAGAGAATCGGGGCCCCGGCAGGCCCATGTTTTCACCCATGGCAGGCCCAAGGGCCAAAGCGGACCTCGAGAAAATTTTAGCCCGGACCTTCGGGCCCGGGGGAGGGAAACTTTTCCGGGTTGGGCAGTATGCCGCAGGGGGGCGATGTCTCCCAAAACGGCCCAAACCCCTTTAAGGGCGCTTGGGGCGTTTTCCCCCATGGGTTATTTGCCATGGGGGGGGGACCCTTTCAGAAAGGGTTTTGGGGGGTCGACCGGGGGGGGAACCCATTAATCCACCACCGATCGGGGTCACCGCAACATTTTGGGAAATGGTGGACTATGCGACTCGATCCCCAGAGGCGCCCCGCTTGGGGACTATCGAGGGCCCCTACGTTGCTGAAGCTCTCTGGCAGTTTTCGAGCGCACGGGCGGCCCAAAAAGACCTTTTTCGGACCGGGGAACCCATTTTGGGGGGGGAAAACATGCGGGAAGGGGAACACTCTGTCAATTTTCACAAGGGGGACAACTCCCCCCTATCATGCGCAGGCCAATGGCCTTGTCAAAGCGTTTTAAAATGGGACTTTGAAGCAGTGTTGCTTCCCCTGTGTGCAGAGAAACCCCTGGGGTGAGGGGATCTTTTCATCCCTGCCGTGCTGTTCCCCCTACAGGGGGTTTCCACAGGAAACATGGGGCTTTTTCCCGGGTTTGGGCCCCCCTTTTAGGGGCAGAACATTTACAGGCCCCACCAACGTTTTGGGAAGCGATGTGGCTCACGCGATATGGAACCTGCGTCAAGGAGGAGGGGTGGGATTGTGGTCAAATTGGGGAAACCCGCTCGCTGAACTTGCCACTTACTCAGCAACATTTTGCAGTCGGAAAAAAACCCAAGTACAGGGCTCGTACGCCGGCGCAGTGTTGAACGGTGGTTTTGAGCCAGGTGATGATTTTTTGTTTTTCCTTTCCACAAAAGAAGAAAAAAGTTGCGCTTGTTTGGGCGGGGCCCCTTTTCGTGGTCTGCAGGGGGGTTTTGGGTTTACTGGGACTATAGGTTCGCGTCCCCCGGGGGAAAGGGGAAACCCCCTGAAACATGCCAACCCCTAAAGGGAAAACCCGTCCCGACAAAACTCATGCCAGGCAGGTTTTCACCCCTGTCGTTGTGGAGAGTGGCGATGGCCCCGCCGTGTCGGGGGCCAGGAAAACCCCCACTTTTTCCCTCTCGGAGGGGGAGTCGGGGCGGGAATTTTTGTTTGGTAAAAACCCTCTCCTCAGCTCAGACAAACAATGCGGGGTTTGTGCCAGGGGGTTCCAGGAGGGAACCCCACAGATGGCCCCTGCACAGCCCTTGGGAGTGTACCGGGAATGACCACCGAGCCCCCAAATTTAAGTCAAACAGTCCCCTCTGCCTACCCCCAGGCGTCGTCCCCAAAACAGGAGGTGCGGGCCATTTTAGGTTAAGGGCATTGAACGTGCGAGTTCTCCTTTCCTCCCCCCCCATTTTTCGGGTAAAGAGGAAGGATGGCAAAAGGGAAGGTTTTGCGTCGTTTTTTGTCGGTTGAATTTTGGTTCTCCGGTTTGATGCTGAACCCATGCCGGATGTCGACAAAAACTTTGCCCCAGTTTATTTGGGCTAAGTATTTTTCCCAAATTCATCTCGCAAGGGGGGACGGGAGATACCCAAGCCCCAAAGGGGGTAAACCCCAAAAAGGCATTCCCCGCCCCCCTGAGGGACAGTTCCGTGGAAAAGTGATGCCTTTTGGCCTCAAAAAAAGCTGGGCCCAATTTTTAGTTGCGTCATGCGACAATTGCTCCTCCCTTTTAAACCAAACTGAAACAATTTTCATGGGTGACCTGCTCTCAAACTCAGTAGATTGGAACTTGCACGGGCCCCGCTCCTCCCTCGCCTGTTTCTTCGTTCGCGAGGTTCAGATGTCAGCCCGTCCTTCCAAATGTAGCTTGGTCAGGACAGATTTTCCCTTTTTGGGGATCATCTTTCAGGGTTTTATTGCCCCTGAGGGAAAACAAAGGGGGCCAAAATTGGGAGGTGCCCAAAAAACCCCCCTTTTACCAAAAAGGGAAAATTTTCGGGCATTCCTTGGACTTTGGGGGACACCCCAGTTATCCATGACTTTGCAAGGTTGCCCTGCCCCTCAAATGGGCTTTGACGAAAGGGAAGGGAAAACCCGAACGTTTGGTTGGGATGAGCGTTGCCCCAAAGGGGTTTTTACGCCTTTTAAGATGTCCCGAAAAACTGGCCCCCGTTCCCGGTTCTCCCCGCCCCAGTCTTTCCTTTTGTCCTGGGAACTGATGCTTTCTGCAGTGGGGGGGGTTGGGGCTGTGCTTCTACAAGATCAGGGGAAGGGACCCCCAACCGCTTGCTTATGCGGGGCAAAAATCTCACTGATGCCGAGGTAGAATACCACACGAAATTTAACAAGAGGGGTCTAGCAGTGTTTTGGGGCTTTAGGGAAAATTTTACCCCCCACTTGTACGGGCCCTGAGTTTTTTTACTGGAGAGCGATCATCATCCTCTCCAGAAACCGGGGCCGGATCCGGCCCCCGTCAAATCATCGACCCTGGGGTTGGGCCGTGGGAAATGCAGAGTCATTTCGTTAAAATTTTCGCCATATCAAGGGGTTTCCCGCAATACGGATGCTGACTAACTTAGCCAAACTCCGAGTCCCGCACACCCCTTGGGGAAATCAGTTTAGGGGGCAAATTCCCCCCAGCCAGGGTTTTTTGTCCCCTTTTTTTGGGTTTGGGTTTCCAAAGGGGTGACAGTTTTTGGAGTGAATCATCACCGGTCCCCGGTTTTCTACTTTTATTTTGGGGAAGGGTTTTTCTTTGTTGTTTGATAAATTTATTTTAAAGTATCTCCCTGTGGAATTCCCATGGGGGAAAAGTTTGTATTGGGTTTTTTCGTACTCTGTCCCATCACCGAGGGTTGGGGGTTTGGCCCTTGCTTGAATTTGCAATGCGTCAAGGGTTTAAAAGGACACTGAAAAACCGAGAAACAGATGCTTTTAGGAAAGGGGGGGTTTTTCACGATTTTGTACGAGGCCTATGACGAATTTACCCATCTAGGTGGTGGAATTTTCATTTTTTTATTGTCGTCATTTTTGTCGTGTTCCGTCCCTTTTTTGGTTGTGGTGGGTTGCCCTTAATGTAGCTCAGCTCAGGTTTTGGTTTACTTTTCCTCTCTCTCTCTTTCCAAAAAAAAACTGCCTGCAAAATTTATTCCCGCAGGGGCCCCGGGTGGCGGGACCTTTTTCTTTAAAGGCTGTCTTTTATCGGCCCCACCTGTCTTTTTTTTCCCGCCCACGTGCGCATTCCCCCCAGGGTTTAGGGAATTTTCATGTGACGTAGGGGGGGGATGTTGGGCCCGCCCTCGGTTTAAGCTGGGGGTTTTCTTTACCCCGAGCGGAAGAGGGGCCTTGGGGAAGGGGCCCCGCTTCGGTCCTGGGTTTTCAACCACTTCGTCGAAGGTTTCGGTCGGGACCTTCAAATTTCCCACAGTCGGCCTGTAGGGGGGGGGGACCTTTATTCTTTTCCGCTCTGCCCCTGGTCCTCCGAGGGGACAGAGGGCAAGAGTCGCTTGACCCCCCCCACTTCGGGGCACCCCCCGGGTTGCTGGGAAGCATCGTTTCGTGGGGGTTTGTTTGTTTTAAATTTTGTTTTTTTGTTAGCCGGCTAATTCTTCTCTTTTTTGGGAATTTTTTTTTTGTTTTTAAAAATTAAAAAGAAATAAATTTTTTGAACCATTTTCCTTTTGGGTTTAAAAAAAACTTTAAAAATCGCCTTCTAAATTTTATTTTTAAAGTTTTTTCTTCCCCTTTTTTCGCATTGGTGAGCGGGTTTTTTCGGGGGGAAGAGGGAGAACCCGGGAAATTTTGGGTTGGGGGCTCCCCTTGGGCTCGCTCGTCCAAAACCCCGTCCCCAATTTACCGGGCCTTAAATTCCCCCCGGGGCCCCCGTCTGTTTTTGTGAAGGGGGAACGGTTCTAGTTTTTTGAGCGTGCGTACGCAAAGGAAATTTGTCGTTTTGGGTTCCCCCGGTTTTGGGAATTGTGTCATTTTGGAAATGTTGCTATAAAATGTGGGGGTAAAAGGTTTTTTTTGGGAAATTTTTATTATTTGCAAATGTGGGGCGGTTCATAAAGCAATGGTTGCTGTTTTAGTTCAGGTTTCCAAGAAAGGGAAAAAGTTTTAACGTGAGTGAGGGGAAAGGAAAGAAGTATAAATTTTCTATTCGTTGTTTAGCCCGTTTAATGAAATCTCTTACCTTCTTTTGTGTTTAGGAGACCTTTTTGGCCGGGAAAATTTTCCCAGTTGGTTTGTTTTTCTTGATCTCGGGGCCCGTGTTTGGGGCCCGGGCTATTTGATTTTCGGCAAGCCTCCCCCCGCCCCTCATGCAAAAGGGGGTGTTTGGAATTTTAAAAGCATTGCCAGACCGTTTCTACTGCGGGGGTTTCCCGTCCCTTCCCTTTTTTCCTCCAGTTCCCCTTTCCCTTTTTCCCCTCCTCCCGGGGGATTCACCCGAACTTGCGCTGTTGGGGGCCCCCGCACTTTGGGTTTAAAGGAAACACTGGAAATTTGCTGGAGGGGGCCCGCCCCCCGTCCGGGACCTTCGGGGGACAAGGGCCCCGTCCCACGGGGCGCGTTTCCACGGTCCCCCGGACTTTCCCCAAAAGCCCGTGACACCAGTGTGGGTTTGCTCTGTGGGCAATTTGGGGTGTGTGTGGTGTCAATTTGGGGTCGGGAAATTTAAAGGGCACTTTTGTTTATAACCGGCCCCCGGGTTTGGGGCACCTTGGGGACTCGGTTTCTCACAGTGGACTTTGGAGAGGCAAGGGGTTTTTGGGGGAACCCCATGAAAAACGGAAAGGAATGTATGCTGGAAAGGCTTTTTAAAGATTTTGGTTATGTTGTTTTGCTTTTAAATGCTTGTTTGAGGTATGGGAAAGTCCGGGGTTTTTTGAAAAAGCTTTAAATTTTGTGTTGTTTGGAGTGTTGAAAATTTCTTGATTGTGATTGTCATTTTTGTGTGGTTTTTGGGGTGCTTATTTGTGACCAAAGTGTGTGTTGGGGGGAAAAAAATGGGGGTTGTATCGTAAAACTTTTTTGTGGGTCTCTTGGGGGTTTTGGGGTTCAGTCACTCCCTTCACTCCCCCTAACCGATCCGTCAGGGGCCCCAGGGGGCGGTCGGACATAGTTTTTTGTTTTTTCCCTTTTCCCTTTTTATTGGGCCTCTGCCCCCACCCCTTTTTTCCCCCGGTGACCGATAGGAAAGGTATAGAAAAGGGGGGGGTTTTGTAATACTCTTTGGGAGGCGGGGTTTTCTCACCCCGGGTTTTGCCCTTTTTTCCTCTCATTTTTGTTAGGCCCGCCCCTTTTCCCCTTTTCCCCCATCTTCAACATCTTTGGGGGTGAAAAGTAAATTATAAAAAAATGTGATTGTCTTTTGAAAAATTTTCTCTGCCCGTAATGGTGTTTCAAGGGGGGTCGGTTTCTGTCCTTGGCCAGTCCCATAAACCGTGAGCAGTCGTAGGGCTCTTTTCTTCGGGAAAATTTTTCCTTGGTGGCGTCACACCACTATGCTATTGGTCCACTTTCGGTTTTTTGTTACCCCTACTGCATTGTGCCCAATACGGGAAATTTTGGGCCACTATACTATTGTTTCCACTGCTTTTTATTTTTTCCATACTGTTTTTTGGGGCCCCCTCCTTTAAATTTTGTCCCCCCAGGGTTTTTGTGTCCACTACTACTAATGCTCCACTGCGTTTTTTTGCCCAAAAACTTTATTGGGGTCCCCCCTACGTTATTTTGTCCCTTTCTATATTTTGTCCACTGCTGTTAAATTTTGGGCCCCTACTGTTTTTTTTGTCCTCTCTGTTATTTTTTTCCACAATGTTTTTGTGTCTGAAATAAATATTGGGGTCCCCTACTGTTATTGTAACCCCAACTAATTGTTCCCCTCTGTTTTTGTGTTCCCCTAGAATTTTTGTCCAAACTTTTTTTTTTTCCCCCCTACTACTATTTTGTCCACACTGTTATTGTTCCACTACTGTTAATGTGCCGCTAAGTTATTGGGGCCCCCTACTTTCTATTGTGTCCCTACGGGTTTTTGGTTCCCCTACTTTATCGTGTCCCCTACTTTAAAAGGGCCCAACCGCTTTTTTTGTCCCCTACGTAAATTTTGGGCCACCACTGTTTTTGGCCCAAATATGTTATTGTGCCAACTACTGTTATTTTGTCCTCTACTGTTAGTGTTTCCCCCTTTTTTTTTTTATTTTTTGTCCACTACTGTTTTGTGTCCACTAAGTTATTGTGTTTCAGTACGTTATTGTGCCAACTAAAAATTTTTGTTCCAAAAAGTTAAGTGTCCAAATACGTAATTGGGGTCCACTAACTGTTATTGTTTTTTTCTACTGGGTTTTTGTGCCCACTACTGGGTTTTTTTGTCCACTCTGTTTTTTTTTTTGGCCCAATTTCTGTTTTTGGCCCCCTACGGGGAAATTTTTCCCACTACTGTTATTCTTCTCTACGTTAATTGGGGCCCCCCACTGTTATTGGGGTCCAAACTGTTTAAATTTTCCCACTACGGTTTTTGTGGGCCCCTTTCGTTTTTGTGTCCCCCCTACGGGAATTTTTGGTTCCCTATTATTGTGGTTTTCTTTCGGGGATTGTGGTTCCCTTTCGTTTTGGGGGGCCACCCTGGGTTTTGGTCCACACGGGTTTTTGGGCCTCCATTTTATTGTGCCCCCTACTTTTTTTTTCTCCTCTATGTTATTGGGGGTCCAAATACTGTTATTGGGGTCCCCTACTATTTTTTTTTCCATATGTTTTTGTGGGCCCCCTACGTTTTTGTGTCCACTCTGTTATTGTGCCAACGCTGTTTTTTGTGTCCTCTACTGTTATTTTGTCCACTTCTGTTTTGTGGCCCAAATATGTTAAATTTTGTCCAAACTTTTATTGTGTCCACTACTGTTATTGTGTTTTCCCCACTGTTATTGTGTCCACTAATGTTTTTGGGCCAAGACTTTATTGTGTCCATTAACCGTTTTTGTGTCCCCTTTTTTGTTATTGTGCCATCTACTGTTAATTTTTGTCCTACTTTTTATTGGGGTCCATTTTGTTATTGTCCCATTACGTTATTGTCCCCTATGTTATTGTGTTCCCCCCACTGTTATTGTGTTCCCCAAAACTATTGTGTCCAATACTGTTAAATTTTGGGCCGTACTGTTATATTGTCCACTGTGTTGTGTCCCCTACTGTTATTGTTTCCACTACTGTTATTGTGTCCCCCCATGTTATTGTGTCCACTTTCTTTATTTTTCCATACTATTTTTGTGTCCCCTACGTTATTGGGTTCCCCCCTACTAAATTTGTCCATTAAATAAATTTTTGTGCCAATGCTGTTTTAGTGTCCTCTACTGTTTTTGTGCCCACTCTGTTATAGTGTCCCCTACGGGGGTTTGGCCCAGGGTACGTTATTGTGTCCACTACTGTTAATTTTGTCCACTATGTTATAGGTCCCCTACTGTTTTAAATGCCCAATCCCCCATGGTGGGGCCATCTGAGTGCCCCCCCCCATTGGCCCCCCCCTCCCGGAGTGCCAAACCCCCGGTGATTTTTGGGCCCCCCTGGGTGCCCCCAGGGGTGCGCATTTTTAATTTTCCCCTGCCTTTTAATGGATTCCCCCTGGAAGGGCCCCCACCCATTTTGCCCCCCCAACCCCCCCCCCGTGCCCCCGCCCCCCCCCCCCCCTGAGTGGCAATTCCCCAGGGCCCCTTTTTAAGTGCTCAGGGTTTTTGGGCCCCCCCCCCCCCCAAAGTTTGCCCCCCGTTATTTTGCCCCCTGTTATTTTGTGCCCTGGTGCCACCACCTGTTTTGTGCCAACAGTGCAAAGGGCCCCCCGGGTTTTTAGTGCCGGAAAACCCCCCCAAGAGGGGGCCCCCAAAAGAGTGCCTCCCCAAAGTGCCCCCCCCCCTTTTTGGCACTCCCCCCCCATTTTGGCCACCCCCTGGGTGCCCCCCCCCGGTTTTTTCCCCCCCGTTTTTGGGCCCCCCCCGTTCCCCGCCCCCCCCCCGAAGTGCCCCCCGGTGCCCCATTTTTAGTGCCCCCTGCCCGCCCTCCCCCCCAAAGTGCCCCTCCGAGTTCCCCACGGTTTTAGGGGGTCCCCCCCGAATTTGGGCCCCCATGTCCCCGGGTTTTGGAGCGGGGATTTTTCCCCCCCCCGGTTTTGGGGCCATGTCGGTTTATGAGCCCCCGGGGTTCCCCCGGATGGTTTTTTGTGCCGGGCCCCTGCAGGGTTAAGGCCGGGGGTTTTTGTCCCCCCCGGGGGGCCTTTTTGCCCCGGTTTTGCCCGGTTCCCCGTTCCTTTAAAACCGGGGTTTTTTAAATGTTTCCCCAACTGATTTTTAAAACCCTTTCAAAAGACAAGTGAATTCTTTTTTTTTTAATGTATTTCTCTAGACCTACAAACATACCGAAAATAACAAACAATATTCCCGTCTTGTGAGAGTAAAGAGAGAAATTTGTCACGCTCCTCATCAAGAACTTTATTTGTCATGTCTGAAGAACACATATTTGTTAAATATTCATCCGTCTGTGCTTAGTGTTAATAGTCACATAACACCTTGTTTGTGCGTTCATGTTATTTCTTTTTCATGATACATCATCTTCATTTTTCATGTCAACATTATAACTTAAGCTGAGTGCAACTGCTGTATTAGCGTTTTAGAGCGGAAATTCGGTCATGTGTGTTGTTTTATGTCAGATTATAGAGCGTGAGTTTGGTCATGTTGTGTTGTGTGTTATGTCAGTTTAAAACTTGAGTTTGGTCATGTTGGTTGGTTTATCAGGTTTAAACGCTTGAGTTCGGTCAAGTGTTTATGTCAGGTTTATAACGCGTTGAGTTCGGTCATGTTGTGTTGTTGTTATGTCAGGTTTATAGAGCGCTGAGTTCGGTCATGTTGTGTTGTGTGTTATTTCAGTTTATAACGCGTTGAGTTCCGTCATGTTGTGTTGTGTGTTTATGTCAGGGTTTATAAAGCGTTGAGTTCCGTCATGTTGTGTTGTATGTTATGTCAGGGTTTATAACTGGTTGAGTTCGATCATGTTGTGTTGTGTGTTATGTCAGGGTTTATAGAGCGCTGAGTTCGGTCATGTTGTGTTGTGTGTTATGTCAGGGTTTATAGAGCGCTGAGTTGGGTCATGGTTTGTGTTGTGTTATGTCAGGTTTATAACGCATTGATTCCGTCATGTTGTGTTGTGTGTTATGTCAGGGTTTATAACGCGTTGAGTTCGGTCATGTTGTGTTGTGTGTTATGTCAGGGTTTATAGAGCGGTGAGTTCGGTCATGTTGTGTTGTGTGTTATCTCAGGGTTTATAGAGGGGTCAGTTCGGTCATGTGTTGTTCCAATGTCAGGGTTTATAGAGCGATGAGTTCGGTCATGTTGTGTTGTGTGTTATGTCAGGGTTTATAGAGCGGTGAGTTCGGTCATTTTGTTTGTAAGTTATGTCAGGGTTTATAGAGCGGTGAGTTCGGTCATGTTGTGTTGTGTGTTATGTCAGGGTTTATAGAGCGGTGAGTTTGGTCATGTTGTGTTGTAAGTTATGTCAGATTTATAGAGCGGTGAGTTCGGTCATGTTGTGTTGTGTCCGATGTCAGGGTTTATAGAGCGGTGAGTTTGGTCATGTTGTGTTGGGGTTGTTATGTCAGGTTTATAGAGCGGTGAGTTCGGTCATGTTGTGTTGTAAGTTATGTCAGGATTTATAGAGCGGTGAGTTCGGTCATGTTGTGTTGTGTCCGATGTCAGGGTTTATAGAGCCGTGAGTTCGGTCATGTTGTGTTGTGAGCTTGTCAGGGTTTATAGAGCGGTGAGTTTCGGTCATGTTGTGTTGTGTCCGATGTCAGGGTTTATAGAGCGGTGAGTTCGGTCATGTTGTGTTGTGAGCTATGTCAGGGTTTATGGAGCAGTGATTCGGTCAGTTGTGTTGTGTGCTATGTCAGGGTTTATGGAGCATGAGTTCGGTCATGTTGTGTTGTGTCCGATGTCAGGGTTTATAGAGCGGTGAGTTTGGTCATGTTGTTTTGTGTGCTATGTACGGGTCTATAGGCGGTGAGTTCGGTCATGTTGTGTTGTGTCCGATGTCAGGGTTTATAGAGCGGTGAGTGTGGTCATGTGTTGTGTGTTAAATGTACGGGTCTATAGGGCGGTGATTCGGTCATGTTTGTTTGTGTGTTATGTACGGGTCTATAGGGCGGTGAGTTCGGTCATTTTTGTGTTGTGGGGCTATGTACGGGTCTATAGGGCGGTGAGTTCGGTCATGTTTTATTATGTGCCTTGTCAGGATTTATACAGCGGTGAGTTCGGTCATGTTGTGTTGTGTGCTATGTCAGGGTTTATGGAGCAGTGAGTTCGGTCATGTTGTGTTGTGTCCGATGTCGGGGTTTATAGAGCGGTGATTTGGGGTCATGTTGTTTTGTGTGTTATGTCAGGGTTTATAGAGCGGTGAGTTCGGTCATGTTGTTTTTGTGTGTTATGTACGGGTCTATAGGGCGGTGAGTTCGGTCATGTTGTGTTGTGTGCTATGTACGGTCTATAGGGCGGTGAGTTCGGTCATGTTTTATTATGTGCCTTGTCAGGATTTATACAGCGGTGAGTTTGGTCATGTTTTATTTGCAATATCCACATTTACAAGAGTCATGAAACTGTTCCTCTTCTGACATGTCAATATGCACAAACCGGTGAGTCCGATCATCTGTTATAGGTCATAGGAACATCATGTGCCACCCTTTGTAGCATTGACATAGCAGAAAGTTATCAGACCCACCTCCCGTTAGATGTTGACATAGCAGATGTCAACAGACTCACTTTCCTGTAGATGTTGTCATGTTTGAAGGGCAAAGGTTTTTTAAAATGTAAATAATGTGTTGTTATAGATGATTAAGAGAAACAATGAAAATTTCCTGCTTTATATGAAATATTGCGAATGCCATAGAGTAAAAAATGGTTAACGTTTGCAGTAGGATGAACAACCCTCAACGTTTAAATAACTTGAACAAGCAGAAGAGTTTGAAGTTGATTTTGTTAAAAAGATGTCAGTCACAGAATGCATGTGCTCATTAAGTGTGTGAGTGATTGTGAACTCGACTGTAACAAGATATACGCTGAAAACTTACTACTAGAGCTCTTTTGGCTCATTATCTGTCTTTCATTCTTTCCAGATATTTGTTTGAGGAGACAGAAGCCCTAAGGTAAATGACTTATCTTTCTTTTTATGTAGTATCTGGATAATATCGTTTACTTCATTTTTTCTCGGTGAGGCCCTTTTGCGACATTGAGTCCTGACAGTGGTGATCCCTGGTTTTTATGCGTGAGGTGGGTCGACCACCCCATAACCTTACTTCAAAAGAAGTTTAATTTAGTTAGTCACAAGTTGGCACAGCAGAAAATGACTAGAGTCACCGCCCTGTAAATGCTGACGACGCAGAAAGTTAACAGACTCACCATTTCCGAGAGTTTTTGACGTGCTGAAAGTTAACAGACTCACCGCCATGTAGATGACGTGCAGAAAGAAAACAAAACTCACTGCCCTGTAAATGCTGGCGTAGCAGAAGTTAACAGGACACACCGAACTGTAGAGTTTACGTGGCAGAAAGTTAACAGCCTCACTGCCCCATAGATGTGACGTAGCAGAAAGTTAACAGACACCGCCCTGTAGATGTTGACATAACGAAAGTTAACAGACTCACCACCCTGTGGGTTTTTGACGTAGCAGAAAGTTAACAGACTCCGCCCCTGTAACTGTTGTGCACGTAAGACCTTATGGCGAAAGCTTGGCCGTGTCTGGAGTTGTACTGTCTTCATCTGTCAAAATGAACAGCAACGAGGAGGCTGCGGGATGTACACGCAGTTGCTTGACAGTGGCTTTTCGCCGTGGACTCTGCAGTCATGAAAATGGGCTGTAACGCCCATTGGAACGCTCCGGTGGAGGTTCTTTTTGGTCACATCCAGTGGCCATTAGACAACGGCATCTGCCACGGAGCAGTTATATCCTTTGACGTCTTAATGGGAAAGCCCTTTTGCATGCCTGCACCCTATGTAAACACAGCGCAGGCTTCCAGGGTGATGCAGGATTGCCCCCAGCTGGTTTGTTTTATAGTTAAACGACAGCATTCTTGGATCCCATCCGCTAATTTTTTTTTTTTGGGTTTTTAATTAAAAACTTTCACCCTGAAAGTTTGTTGCCCGTAGCAGATAGTTGACGATCACCACCCTGAAAAATGCTGGCGTAGCAAAAAAGGTTTAAGACTCAGGGAACTGTAGATGTTTGCGGGGGCAAAAAGGGTTAACAGCCCCCTGCCCCATAGTTTGGTTTTACGTAGCAAAAATTTAACCACCCCCTGTAAAAGTTGACGTACCCGAAGGCTAACAAACCCCCGCCCGGTAGATTTTTGACGTAACGGGAAAGCTAACAGACTCACCGCCCTGTAGATTTTAAATGTCACAGAAAGTTACAGACTCCCCCACCTGCGAGGGGGGGACGTAGCGGGAAATTTTTACAGATCAACCCCCCGTGTGGATGTTGACGTACAAAAAAGTTAACAGACTCACCCCCCCTGTGGGATGTTGACATGCGGGAAAGAAAAACCCAGACTCCCGCCCTGAGATTTTGGGACGTAGCGGGAAAGTTAACAGACTCACCGCCCTGTAGATGTTGGTTGTAGCAGAAATTTGACGGGACACACCGTCCGTAAAAGAAGACGAAAGCGGAAATTTAAAACAGATTCGTCGCTCGTAAATGTTGCCCCCGCGCAGAAAGTTGACAGATTTCCCACCCTGTAGATACGACGTAACGACAGTTAACAGACTCACCGCCCTGTAGTTACGACGTGCAGAAAGTTAACGGACTCACCCCTGTGAGGGGACGTAAGCAGAAGGTGTTGGTGATGAGGGGAAGCGGGGAAGCAAAAGACGAAGAGGGGTTGAAAAGGACGTAGCGGGAAAGTTACGGGTCCTCCCCGGGCTGCCAGGACACGGCAGGCCACCCCCGATCCCTTCCAGCTTTGTACGGTTCCAGCCAGCAAGGGCAGCCAGCCCAAAAGAGGCCCCCCAAGGCAGACAAACGTTGGGCCAGAGACGCCACCCCTTTTGATAAACCATGGGGGAAACGGGGGGGGACGGACGATGACCACAAACTTTTCCAGGGAAAAGGGGGCCCGCCAAAATGTACAAGGGGAAAACAGGCTGAAAAAGAAGATGCAGGGGCCCTCTAGGATCAGAAAGAATTGGATTTGGGTCGTGGTTTTTCCTCCAGGGAAAATGGCCCGGAAAAGGGCATCCGGGGGGCACAAAGAAATCGTCCCCACCACCCACAGAAACAATGACGAAAGGGGTTCGTGGGGGGGCCCCGTGCTTTATTCTTGGCCCTACACTATCAAAGCCGTGGGTTTAAGAAAGGGGCCCACTAGGCACGAGCAAGTTTATAGCCCGGGAAAAGTTAAGTAAAAAGGCAGTGGACACCTGCCCCATACCCAACTCCCGACCCTCCCTGCCCCCGAAGGGTGGTGAAGCGCGCGGTTTCAACACTGGTGCGTTTTTGGGCAGCAGGGCGAGACAAGCTGTGTCCAAAAACCACTCGGGCAGGTCTTTCACACTCAGGTTTGGGAAAAGGGGCTTATGTTGGAAAACCTGCAAAAGGGCAGGGGGAGGGAAGGGTTATTTTTGAATCCGCCCCCACGCCAGGTATGGGGGTTTTGTTGAATCCTGCACAGGTCAGGTGGAAGGAGGTTTTGTTGAATCCTGCACACGTCAGGTAGGGAGGTTTTGTTTAATCCTGCACAGTCAGGTAGGGAGCTTATGTTGAATCCTGCACACGTCAGGTATGGGGGTTTTGTTGAATCCTGCACAGGTCAGGGGGGAAGGAGGTTTTGTTGAATCCTGCACACGTCAGGTAGGGAGGTTTTGTTTAATCCTGCACAGGTCAGGTAGGAGCTTATTTTGAATCCTGCACACGTCAGGTAGGAGGTTTTGTTGAATCCTGCACACGTCAGGTAGGGAGGCTTTGTTGAATCCTGCACAGGTCAGGTGGGAAGGAGGTTTTGTTGAATCCTGCACAGGTCAGGTGGGAAGGAGGTTTTGTTGAATCCTGCACAGGTCAGGTGGGAAGGGGGTTTTTGTTGAATCCTGCACAGGTCAGGTGGGAAAGGGAGGTTTTGTTGAATCCTGCACAGGTCAGACAGGAAGGTTTTGTTGAATCCTGCACAGGTCAGGCAGGAAGGTTTTGTTGAATCCTGCACAGGTAAGGCAGGAAGGTTTTGTTGAATCCTGCAAAGGCAGGTAGGAAGGTTTTGTTGAATCCTGCACAAGAAAGGTAGGAAAGTTTTGTTGAATCCTGCACAAGTAAGGTAGGAAGGAGGTTTTGTTGAATCCTGCAAGGTCAGGTAGGCATATCTTTTAAAACAAAACTCTATTGGCAAGGCCGGCAGAATGTTTTACAAATTTTGACAGATAAGTTGGGAAAGTTTCACATATCTTACAAATAAGATAGGCAGAGGTTTCACAAATTTCACAACGTAAGGCAGAGAGATAATTTCATAGGCAGGTTTCACAATCTTCACAGTAAGGCCAGCAGAAGATTTCACATATTGTTACAGGTAAGGGCGGCTGAATTCTTGCACATCGGTTTAGAAGGATTAATAAACGTTCACTGTAAGGTAGGCAGCGCGGCATGAAGCTTTTCAAATTCTGAAAAAAATCAAAGGCGAGATCATTTTACAAGCCCTGCCCAAGAACAAAAGTTGCCATATTTCAGAGAAAAAAAAAGTGCAGTTTAAAATGAAAGCACCCTACGTCATAAAGAGAAAGACTGCCTCACAAATCCTGCACAGGTATGGAAGGTAGGAATTTTGAAAAACCCTTTCATGGCTAACAAATCTGGGATACCTACAAATCATGAACATGTACAAAATGAGGAAGGTAATTCAATTATTACTAACTTTCACTTACACTACCCATTACAACACTAACTTTCACTTACACTACCCATTACAGACACTACCTTTCACTTACACTAACATTTACAGCACTAACTTTCACTTACACTAACTATTACAGACCACCAGCCTTCACTTACATTAACATTTACAGACTAACTTTCACTTATACCAAGATTACAGACACGAACTTTCACTTACACTAACCATTACAGACACTAACTTTCACTTACACTAACATTTACAGACACTAGCCTTCACTTAACTAACCTTTACAGACACTAACTTTTACTTAAAAACTAACCATTTCAGACACTAACTTCACTCACATTAACCTTTACAGACACCAGCCTTCACTTACACACATATTTACAGACATTAACTGTCATTTACACTAAAGATTACAGACACTAACTTTCACTTACACTAATCATTACAGACACTAATCGTTACAGATACAAAATCTTCACCTACACAACATTTACAGACACCAACCATCACTTACACTAGCCTTTACATGCACTAACTTCACTTACTCTAACCTTTACAGACACTAACTTTCACTTCCACTAACCGTTACAGACACTAACTTCACTTCCACTAACCATTACAGACACTAACGTCCACTTACACTAACTGTTACAGACACAAATCTTCACTTACACTATACTTTACAGACACTAACTTTCACTTCCACTAACCATTACAGACACTAACGTCCACTTACACTAACTGGTTACAGACACAAATCTTCACTTACACTATACTTTACAGACACCAGTCTTCACTTACACATCCATTACAGACAATAACTTTCACTTACACTAACCGTTACAGATACCAGCCTTTACAGTAGCCTTTACACACACCAAATGTCGCGCACACTAATCTTTACAGACACCAACCTTCACTTACACTAAATATTACAAACACCACCTTTACACTAACCGTTACAGACAAAAGCCTTTACACTAACTTTTACAGACACCAAATTTCACTTACACTAACCTTTACAGACGCCAACCTTCACTTACTCTGACCTTTTACAGTCACCAGCCAATACACTAAACTTTACAGACACCCCCTTTACACTAACATTTACAGACAACAACACTTATACATACCAACCTTCATTTACACTAACCGTTAGACACCATCCTTTACTCTAAACCTTTACAAGCGCCCAAATTCCACTTGCACTAACAGTTACAGACTCCAACCTCACTTACATTAACTGTTACAGACACCAGCCTTTACAGTACCCTTTATAGACACCAATTTCACTTACACTAACCTTTACAGACACCAGCCTGTACTTACACTAAGCTTCACAGGTAACCGTTACAGACACCAGCCTTACACTAACCTTTACAGACACTAGCCTTTACACTAACCTTTACAGAACCCAACCTTCACTTTCACTACCCTTTACAAACACCAACCTTCACTTACACTAGCCTTTACAGACAACAACCTTTACACTAACCTTTATAGATACCAGCCTTGTGCACTAAGCTTTACAGACACCAGCCTTTACTCACACTATTACAGATACCAGCCTTTATACTAACATTTACTGACACCAGCCTTTACACTAAGCTTTACAAACACAAAATTTCACTTACACTAACCTTTACAGACACCAGCCTTTACACTAACCTTTGCAGACACCGGACTCTCGCTTACACTAATCTGTACAGACACTAGCCTTTACACTAACCTTTACAGACACCAACTTTCACTTACGTCAACCTTTACAACACCAACCTTTACACTAACCTTTACAGACACTAGCCTTCAATTACACTAAACTTTACAGACACCAGTCTTCAATTACACTAACCTTTACACTAGCCAACCTTTACTTACACTAACTGTTACAGACACTAGCCTTTACACTAGCCTTTACAGACACTAACCTTCATTTACACTAACCTTTACAGTCACCAGCCATTATTCTAACCTTTACAGACGCCAACCCCCACATACACTAGCCTTAAAGACACCAACCTTTACATTAATCTTTACATGCACCAAATTTCACTTACACTAACCTTTACAGGCACCAGCCTTTACACTAACCTTTGCAGACACCAACTCTCACTTACACTAATCTTTACAGACACCAGCCTTTACACTAACCTTTACAGACACCAACTTTCACTTACGTCAACCTTCACAGACACCAACCTTTACACTAACCTTCCAGACACCAACCTTTCCAGACACCAACCTTCACTTACACAAACCTTTACAGACGCCAGCCTTCATTTACACTTACCTTTACAGACGCCAGCCGTCACAGACCCGGTGAGCCAGCCGCCGTGAGGACAGGTTGGAAGGAAGTGAAGTGGGAGGGCTGGGTTGTCTCCCTGCCTGACTGGTGCACCAACAAGACCGACAGTCAGCCAGGCAGTGACTCCGGGCCGGCATTACTGCTGATAGGATTACACCAACAATCCGGACGATCCTGTCAGTTCACGCCCGTTGGAGGGCGAGGATGGGAGAGTGGCAGAACTGGGGGCTGGAGGCCATACTTTGATCACGGCTAACACGGCTGCTGTCACTACCGCCCGGAGGTCACACCGGGTCACGGCACGTGAGGACGACAGGCGAAAACTACTGGGTCACACTTGTTTAGGTGTTTTCTGTCATTTTATGTGACGTTTGTCCCTTCTCATACAAACCACCCCAATTTTGTGAGTTTGTGAAGCGCAGTGTAATAGTATACTCATCATTAATATCATATCCCTTGGGATTATTTATGTAATGGCTGTTAAGAGAGAGAAAGAGACAGAAACAGAGAGAGGAGAGAGAGAGAAGAGAATGCTGGTGGGGGTGTTAAACGTGCTGTTGTGACCATTTTCCTCTCTTTTTATCTTACCATTTTGTCAGCATGGCAGCGATGACACGAGTCATCATCGCCTTTGGCTTTATACCCACCAGCAGTATTTTCATTTTGTCAGATCACAGCAGGTGTAATGATTTACATTGCCTTCAAGTTTTTCTTGTGCAAATGTTGTGGTTGCCAAAACATATTAAAGGTATCAATACCAGGTGTATGTTGAATCGTCCGTTATGAATTCCAGTAGATTTCATGCTGTGAGTGAAAAGCATGTTTTCTTATATCTAACTTTTAGTACTTGTGGTATTCCGTTATATTCTGCCAATAATGTTATATATATATATATATAATATATATATATATATATATATAATATCATATATATATATATATATATGTGTGTGTGTGTGTGTGTGTGTGTGTGTGTGTGTGTGTGTGTGTGTTGTGTGTGTGTGTTGTGCGCGCGCGCGTGCGCGCGCGCGTACGCGCGTACGTCTGTCCAAGGGGGGATATGCATGCAGGCCTATGTGTGGCCAGTATGTGTGTGTGTGTGTCGAAGACAGAGAGAGAGTTGTTGTCAATTGTCACTGGGATTTTTCTTTAGTGATGCTCCTTGTTTATCCCGGGGTGTAGTCAGGTATTGGCGTAATCCGTGTTTTGGTCAGTTACAAATAAAGTTTCTCCGGGGAAGGCAAGATTGCCGAACCAGTATTCATTGAAATAAGTTGTATGCATGCATTACAAATTAATATTTTGGGCTTCACAAAGTCAATCAAATCTACAATAAAATGCCACAAGCAAGAGCACTGACTGATGATTTCCTAGAACAAGACAGAACAAATGTACACAAAACAAAGAAACGACAGACAACTATAATCATACATCAATAATACAACATTGCAAATGTATATGATACACCGCTCTACCCCCTCTGCAAGTGAAGATGAGGCAATTGACAATCAAGAAACCAATATTTACAAATTTTGAAAAGAAAGGATATTATTTCCGCAAGACAAACAGATTACAGGACAAAGCACGATGCATTTCGACCTCTTGGGTCTTCTAAAAAGAAAGGATATTATTTCCGCAAGACAAACTAGACAGATTACAGGACAAAACACGATGCATTTCGACCTCTCGGGTCTTCTTCGGGCAAAAACAAACAATATTTTAGACAATGAAAACGAACGAGCAACTGCTTATCTTATATTCGGCGCAAGGTGGTTGTTAAATGAAAAGAAGCCTGTTGGGAAGGTGTCCATGGGGGTTAAAATAATAATGACAAAAATAATAGTAATTGATAACAACGGCAATAATAGTGATGATAGTGAAGATGATGAAACTATTCAAATAGAAGCAAAAATGTTACGTTTGATGATAATATGACGATAATAGTTGTAGTATTATTGGATAAACACAGAAAGGGAGAGAGAAGAGAGTTTGGAAGGTATTGGAAAATCTGGGTTTGTTTGGGTTTTTTTTTTGTTTTCTTTTGTTTTGTGATTATGGTAGATTGATAATGCTTTGTAGCAAGGAACAACATGTAATCGAAACTAACGGGTGATGATCAAAAGGGCTATCAATGCTGGTGGGAAAAGAAAAGAAGAAAAGGATTGGGAGGTGGGGGGTGGGGCCTCATATACCAACACCTACATACACATATGCACAGGAAGAGGGATGGGCAACTGATGCAAACAGTATGTTACGGATGGGTGCTTGGTGTGTGCGTGTCCGACTCTCCCAGAAATATGGATGCGTGCTCGCGCTATTCCTACCACACACACACACTCAACCGCACTAGACAGCAAGGCAACACAACCGCAATTCTTTCTTATTTTTTCTATGCGGTCTAGGCCATCAAACGCATACAAAACATCATCAATAAACATGAATAACACATGGAGCACACCCCAACTATGGGTGTACAACATTAATTGTTCTGTACAATTCTTAGCCACTCACAATGCTTGGGTTATTGAACAGCAGAGCTGACCACTCAGACTGTTCCATATCTTTTGACCTCCCTTGCATCCTTGAATGGATCCTCAAGCATAGGCTCAAAGATTGTCCCCTACATTTTATACTGTTTGAAATAATGCTTTTAGTTTTTTCAGCAACTTTTTTCCTCTCCACACCTTTGTTTTGTTCCATTTTACTACCCTTCGCTGGCTGCTTTGGGGGTGCTGTTGGATTGTTTTTTTGAACCCTTGGCGGTGAGAACACCACAGAATTATGGACTGTGGTGTGTCTCTATTTGACACCAAGAGCACAGACACAATCAGCTGTGTCTCCCTGATGAGTCCGATCCAGCGGACGAAAGGCCTAGGAGCAGGCAATACAAATAAATGTGCCTTCGAGAGAGATTATGATGGTTCTCTCAGGCAGCTAGTGAAGGGCTTCTCATAGTTATAATATATTCCCCCATTTTCTTCATCTTCAAAATTTTTTATTTTTTTTTAAAAGTTCAAATCTTTGCCAAGTCATTACTATAACGACTGAAGAATTGTTAACCTGCACTTGTTTTCCCCCACTACTAATTGTTCAGCATTCTATATATATATATAAATATATATATATATATATATATATACAACAAACTAATAAATTCCAAGGATAAGTACCGAGCACCGTTCCAGCAACTTACAGAGCAGCTTGGTGTTGCAATGACTGCAAGAAATATTGAATTATAAACAAAGCTTGCTCTTATGTCTTAGATTGAAGAAATAGGGGGAAGATAAGCAATGGAATGGGTTTGATGTAAGGCATATGTATTTTGATGCATATTTTTAATGAGTATAGATTGTTTTGATACATTATTCTGTTATCCAACTGTTACAGGATAGAATGACATAATGTATTTTATTGTTAGGTATTAAAATCTGCAAGGTTTTTGTGTGGATATTCTCTTTTAATACAACCGCCTCCTCCTACGCCTGATTACCTTGCCTGTCACAAATAACCGGTGACTTGGTGACTGGATTCCTTGACCCCCCCTTCCCTCCCCCTCCCCCCTTTCCCCCCCCCCCC
>JAFLJL010015515.1:30371-59508 GCA_018398815.1 Conus ventricosus
GCTAGAATGAAACCTCTGCTCGCGTCTCCCAGGGTAACTGATCCCAAAACCCCAGCTCTTGGAGTGGAGGCTGGAGCCTCAAAAGTAGCAGAGTGCTGCTTCAGTGTGATCGGACTGAATCATATTTTTTGGGGTGTAGGAAGTGATTACTTCCTTGTGGACAGAGACGTCACAGCATCGTTAGGTCGTCACTTCAAGTCGCTACCCCTACTGACAGTCGCAGTGTCGTCGCGTCGACTTTGTTCTTCACCTGCGTCTACCCCTACTTGCAGACTGCACCCCCTTAGGCCAGACAGTGCCTGTGACAGACTGTTGGTGTGTGCGCCATATATATATATTATATATATATATATATATATATATATATATATATATATATATATATATATATATATAAATATATATAATATATATATATATGTATTATGAACAATATAAAAGTGTCCTTAAAAAATCTGAAGGTGCTCAAACCCCTTGGGGAGCAACATCTGTTAAAAATATTTTTTTTTAAATGAAGTGTTAAAATCTACAAGCTTGTTTCAAGCCTTGGTATCATCCTGAAGATAGCAAGGCTTGAAACAAGCTTGTAGATTTTAACACTTCATTTTTTAAAATGTTTTTTTAAAATATATATATGTATGTATATTGTACACCCATAGTTGGGGTGTGCTCCATGTAGACAGTGCCTGTGACAGACTGTTGGTGTGTGCGCCACACACACACACACACACACACACACACACACACACACACACACACATATATATATATATATATATAGACAATGGTAGTGAGTACCAGCAGAGATTTTTAAAAAATGCTCAAACCGAACTGGGAGCAACATTTGTTAAAAAGTAAGGTTTAAAACTATCTACAGCGCTGTTTCATGCAATGCAATCATCAGGATGTGGTGGGTCTGTGCTGCCGGTGTTTTATAACTGCTTGTGTTGTCTGTCATCACGTGCTGTCTGTGTTTTTCGTGGTTTTCTGGTTCTTGTTCACTGATAGGAATTTCCACTTGTGCTGCAGTTGTTAACCATTTCTATCCTAGTATTTAAAGTTGCCAGTTGTGGTTTGCATAGTATTATGTACTTTTCTGTTGAGCATAGGTTACATCTTTTTGAAATGTTGTTGTATGGTGCTGCTCTTTCTATGATTTTCCAGGATATATTGTATTCTATCTTTTTCTCTTTAAGCTTCCAGATGTATTTACTCAATTCTGTTTGGTTTTTGTATCTTTCTTTGTTAAATGACTGTTTGTGGTTTGCATATCTAGTTTAAATTGGTTTTCAGTGATACCTATATATGTTTTCTTCTGCGTTCTCTGATGTTACAGTGGCTTGGTACACAATGCTGTTGTAGAGGCATTTGTTGCTCAGAGGGCACTGTTCTTTCTTGATACAGTTGCAGGATTTCCTTTCATCACCCTCGTTTTTCTCTGTACTGCTTTTCATTTTGTTGGTTGAATCAATGATGTTTTTAAGGTTGGGCATACATGAGTATGATAATTTGATGCTGTTTTTGTTGAATATCTTGGATAATTTGTGCTCTTTTGGGAATGATGACGTTAGGATTCTAAAGAATTCTTTCCCTATATTTGTTTTCACTCTTCCGTCATATGGGGGGTTGTACCATATGATCTTTCTTTTCCTGTTCTTCTTGTGTCTGCTCATGTCATTATCTGGGTCATATTGTAGTTTGTAGTTGTAGCCACTTTTGTGTAACGCTTCTTGATATTCAGCTGCAGCGTTATTGAATGCTGTTTCATTGCATGACAGGTTAGATAATCTCTTATTTATGCCTCTGGGTATTGTTTTTAGTATGGAAGGTGGATGGTTACTTTTGATATTTACATAGACAGGTGTATCATTTGGTTTTTTGTATGGTTTATATATGTGCTGGTTGAGATCAAACGTTATATCTAGATAGTTCACTATCAATTTTAAACAATCTACTAAAAACATACCTTTCGCCAAACCTCAATGCTATATGAAAAGAATGATAGAACAACAGAAAGGTTTATCAAAAATATGAGATGGAAGGCATTTTTCTTTTTAAACCCTAATGCCAAGAGAGAAGATAAAAACACATATGACTTCAAAACATTGGCGAGCTCCACCAGCCATCGAAGACATGAAGACATTTGAGGATAAAATGAAAGGATGATTGCCAATATAGAATTCAAAACATCAAACAATGAATTCCAAACATCGTTAAAAATGAAATCAAACAAATCCAAAATGACAGAAAAATATTTGTGAAAGCAGACAAAACCAGCAACTTCTACAAAATGGAAACTAAAGAGTACTCACAGCTTCTCGACAAAAACATCCAAAAAAAATTACAAAAAAGCTGATAAAACTACATACGAGTACATTGAAAAAAAAGAAAAGGAGCTTGTGCACCAAATGGACCTAAGCGATAGAGTGGAGACAACAGCAGCAAGAGAAGCTTTCATAACACTTAAAGACCACAAACCCAACTTCCTGAATAACCCAACATGCAGATTGATAAACCCATCCAAATCTGAATTAGGAAAAATCAGCAAAAAAATCTTAGAAAAAGCCATAAAAAACATAAGAGAGAACACTGAACCTCAACCTCTGGAAAAACACATACGAAGCCATACAATGGTTCAAGAAACTCAACAGCAAGATAATACAGTTTTTATAACATTTGATATAGTAGACTTCTACACATCTATAGATGAAGATCTGCTCATCAAAGCTATAAAATTTGCCAGCAAATACACTGAAATATCAGGGTCAGAAATGGAAATCATTTTCCATACAAAGAAAACTCTACTACACAGCAAAAATGAAATCTGGACCAAGAGCGCAAACAAGAATTCAACTTTTGATGTCACAATGGGATCGTATGATGGTGCCGAAACTTGCGAACTTGTCGGACTGTTCATGCTGTCTAACATTCAAAAGAAACTGGGAAAACAAGTCGGACTGTACAGGGATGACGGCCTCGCTGCGCTGAATGACAACCCTAGAAACATTGAAAATAAGAAAAAAGAACTGTGTAAAATCTTCCAAAACCAAAATCTAAAAATCACTATAGAAGCAAATAAAAGATAGTGAACTATCTAGATATAACGTTTGATCTCAACCAGCACATATATAAACCATACAAAAAACCAAATGATACACCTGTCTATGTAAATATCAAAAGTAACCATCCACCTTCCATACTAAAAACAATACCCAGAGGCATAAATAAGAGATTATCTAACCTGTCATGCAATGAAACGGCATTCAATAACGCTGCAGCTGAATATCAAGAAGCGTTACACAAAAGTGGCTACAACTACAAACTACAATATGACCCAGATAATGACATGAGCAGACACAAGAAGAACAGGAAAAGAAAGATCATATGGTACAACCCCCCATATGACGGAAGAGTGAAAACAAATATAGGGAAAGAATTCTTTAGAATCCTAACATCATCATTCCCAAAAGAGCACAAATTATCCAAGATATTCAACAAAAACAGCATCAAATTATCATACTCATGTATGCCCAACCTTAAAAACATCATTGATTCAACCAACAAAATGAAAAGCAGTTCAGAGAAAAACGAGGGTGATGAAAGGAAATCCTGCAACTGTATCAAGAAAGAACAGTGCCCTCTGAGCAACAAATGCCTCTACAACAGCATTGTGTACCAAGCCACTGTAACATCAGAGAACGCAGAAGAAACATATATAGGTATCACTGAAAACCAATTTTAAAACTAGATATGCAAACCACAAACAGTCATTTAACAAAGAAAGATACAAAAACCAAACAGAATTGAGTAAATACATCTGGAAGCTTAAAGAGAAAAAGATAGAATACAATATATCCCGGAAAATCAAGAAAGAGCAGCACCATACAACAACATTTCAAAAAGATGTAACCTTATGCTCAACAGAAAAGTACATAATACTATGCAAACCACAACTGGCAACTTTAAATACTAGGATAGAAATGGTTAACAACTGCAGGCACAAGTGGAAATTCCTATCAGTGAACAAGAACCAGAAACACACGAAAAAACACAGACAGCACGTGATGACAGACAACACAAGCAGTTATAAAACACCGGCAGCACAGACCCACCACAATCCTGATGATTGCATTGCATGAAACAGCGCTGTAGATAGTTTTAAACCTTATTTTTTAACAATATATATATTATATATATATATATATATATATATATATTATATATATATATATATATATATATATATATATATATATATATTGTCATGTGACGTAGCCTCACATCAAGGCATGTGACGCTCCATCACATGTAGTTAGTGATATGAATCATTTCCCCATTCCACTACTAAAAAGGAAGAATATTCATGTGGCTTGACTAGGGGTAGCGGGAGTCCCCAAATAATGGTGAGAATGACTCATTAAAGAAAGAAGGGTGGTCATTGGGTGAAAGTGACCACTGAGAGATAGTTTAATAAGGGTTGGTAAGGTGCTGGTCATGTGTTTGAACACTGACTAGGAGGAGGGAGGAAAGAATCAGTTTTAGCCCAGCAGATGGCCTAGAGACTCGAACTTGTCAGGACGCTGGTCCTCACTGCTGACCAGTCATTACCAGGTGAGCCATAGATAGTTGGGGAAAGCTACAGGGGAAAACCTAAAGAAAAGAGAAAGAAAGAATTCATAATTAAATTGGGAAGCAAGTTACTTACACGAACCTTATTCGTGTTTCAGCCCTTCGCCCTTCTCTTTTCACCCCGTGAGGTGGTTAAAGATGGCCATGGTGTGGGGAACACACCCGGGAGTTCAGCCCAGCAATTAAAGACTCCAGGGAGAGGAGTTGGAACTCATCATCTCTCCAGTGACAGGAGAACTCAAGGGGGCGACACGATTTCTGTGAGACAGGGAATCATGACAGTATGGGGGCGAGTCTCATCTCTGATGCGGGTATGGCATCAATGATTACAGGAGTTTTTTATTCTCCTGGTCTGGATTTTGGGCTAATGTAATGTGAAGGCCATGACTTTATAGAATCTTGAATTAATTAGTTTATCTCTCGGAAAGAGAGATACATGTATAAAATCTGTTTATGAATTGTTTGATGTGATTTGGTAAAGTGCTTTTCCCGAAGGAGAGGGGGAGAAGAAAAAACATTCGGTAGTGCGCCTTTTGGTTGATTGGAAAGATTGCGTGTGCGTATGGAGTAAATGCTGTCATGAATGCATGTGTGCAAAAGTGACAGTGTGACAGTATTTAATAAAGAAAAATACAAAAACCAAACAGAACTGAGTAAATATATCTGGAAACGTAAAGACGCAAAAACAAACTACAATATATCCTGGAAAATCATAAAAAGAGCATCATACAGCAACATTTCAAAAAGGTGCAACCTATGTTTAACTGAAAAATGGTTAATACTATGCAAACCACACTTAGCAACTCTAAACACCAAAACAGAAATAGTAAACAACTGCAGGCATAAATGGAAATCGTTGTTAGTGAATACACCCAAAATAAAAACCTCAAAAAACACGTGCAGCCAACCCGCACGTGCAAACAACCGCAAACAGGAGCCAACACGCTATATAACACCGGCCGTGGGCAAACCAAAATCATCCTGACGACAGCGAACAGCTTGAAACAAATTTGTAGTTTGACTTTAAAAAACCTTATTTTTAACAAATGTTGCTCCCCAAGGGGTTGAGCACCTGAAAATCATTTTAGGAATTTTAATCACATTGATCTATATATATATATATATATATATTATATATAGAAAGAAAGAAAAAATGGACCGCAGAACCACTTGGTAGACTCCTTTAATGTGTCCAATATTTCGGTCTAAGACCTTCCTCTGGGACAGGAGCTGCAGACATATTTAATCTTTTTTTTACCACCGACTAAAATTTACTAATGATTAAAACTCTTGATTATAACAGGGCAGGGGGGGGGGGGGGGGGGGGGGGGGGGGGGGGGGGAGGGGGGGGGGGAGGGGGAAGGGGGGGGGGGTCAATGGAAGGGAAAAATCCAGTCACCAAGTCACCGGTTATTGTGACAGGCAAGGGAATCAGGTCGTAGGAGGAGGCGTGTTGTATTAAAAGAGAATATCCCACACAAAAACCTTGCAGATTTTATATACCTAACAATAAAATACATTATGTCATTCTATCCTGTAAACGTTGGATAACAGAATAATGTATCAAAACAATCTATACTCATTAAAAAATTTCATCAAAATACATATGCCTTACATCAAACCCATTCCATTGCTTATCTTCCCCCTATTTCTTCAATCTAAGACATAAGGCAAGCTTTGTTTATAATTCAATATTTCTTGCAGTCATTGCAACACCAAGCTGCTCTGTAAGTTGCTGAACGGTGCTCGGTACTTATCCTTGGAATTTATTAGTTTGTTGTATATATATATATATATATATATAATATATATATATATATAGAATGCTGAACAATAAGTAGTGGGGGAAAACAAGTGCAGGTTAACAATTCTTCAGTCGTTATAGTAATGACTTGGCAAAGATTTGAACTTTTAAAAAAAAAATAAAAAATTTTGAAGATGAAGAAAATGGGGGAATATATTATAACTATGAGAAGCCCTTCACTAGCTGCCTGAGAGAACCATCATAATCTCTCTCGAAGGCACATTTATTTGTATTGCCTGCTCCTAGGCCTTTCGTCCGCTGGAAACGGACTCATCAGGGAGACACAGCTGATTGTGTCTGTGCTCTTGGTGTCAAATAGAGACACACCACAGTCCATAATTCTGTGGTGTTCTCACCGCCAAGGGTTCAAAAAAACAATCCAACAGCACCCCCAAAGCAGCCAGCGAAGGGTAGTAAAATGGAACAAAACAAAGGTGTGGAGAGGAAAAAAGTTGCTGAAAAACTAAAAGCATTTTTCAAACAGTTATAAAATGTAGGGGACAATCTTTGGCCTATGCTTGAGGATCCATTCAAGGATGCAAGGGAGGTCAAAAGATATGGAACAGTCTGAGTGGTCAGCTCTGCTGTTCAATAACCCAGCATTGTGAGTGGCTAAGAATGTACAGAACAATTAATGTTGTACACCCATAGTTGGGGTGTGCTCCATGTGTTATTCATGTTTATTGATGATGTTTTGTATGCGTTTGATGGCCTAGACCGCATAGAAAAAATAAGAAAAGAATTGCGGTTGTGTTGCCTTGCTGTCTATGTGCGGTTGAGTGTGTGTGTGTGGTAGGAAAGCGCGAGCACGCATCCATATTTCTGGGAGAGTCGGACACGCACACACCAAGCAACCCATCCGTAACATACTGTTTGCATCAGTTGCCCATCCCTCTTCCTGTGCATATGTGTATGTAGGTGTTGGTATATGAGGCCCCACCCCCACCTCCCAATCCTTTTCTTCTTTTCTTTTCCCACCAGCAATGATAGCCCTTTTGATCATCACCCGTTAGTTTCGATTACATGTTGTTCCTTGCTACAAAGCATTATCAATCTACCATAATCACAAAACAAAAGAAACAAAAAAAAAACCCAAACAAACCCAGATTTTCCAATACCTTCCAAACTCTCTTCTCTCTCTCCCTTTCTGTGTTTATCCACTAATACTACAACTATTATCGTCATATTATCATCAAACGTAACATTTTTGCTTCTATTTGATAGTTTCATCATCTTCACTATCATCACTATTATTGCCGTTGTTATCAATTACTATTATTTTTGTCATTATTATTTTAACCCCCATGGTCACCTTCCCAACAGGCTTCTTTTCATTCAACAACCACCTTGCGCCGAATATAAGATAAGCAGTTGCTCGTTCGTTTTCATTGTCTAAAATATTGTTTGTTTTTGCCCGAAGAAGACCCGAGAGGTCGAAATGCATCGTGTTTTGTCCTGTAATCTGTCTAGTTTGTCTTGCGGAAATAATATCCTTTCTTTTTAGAAGACCCAAGAGGTCGAAATGCATCGTGCTTTGTCCTGTAATCTGTTTGTCTTGCGGAAATAATATCCTTTCTTTTCAAAATTTGTAAATATTGGTTTCTTGATTGTCAATTGCCTCATCTTCACTTGCAGAGGGGGTAGAGCGGTGTATCATATACATTTGCAATGTTGTATTATTGATGTATGATTATAGTTGTCTGTCGTTTCTTTGTTTTGTGTACATTTGTTCTGTCTTGTTCTAGGAAATCATCAGTCAGTGCTCTTGCTTGTGGCATTTTATTGTAGATTTGATTGACTTTGTGAAGCCCAAAATATTAATTTGTAATGCATGCATACAACTTATTTCAATGAATACTGGTTCGGCAATCTTGCCTTCCCCGGAGAAACTTTATTTGTAACTGACCAAAACACGGATTACGCCAATACCTGACTACAGCCCGGGATAAACAAGGAGCATCACTAAAGAAAAAATCCCAGTGACAATTGACAACAACTCTCTCTCTGTCTTCGACACACACACACACATACTGGCCCACACATAGGCCTGCATGCATATCCCCCTTGGACAGACGTACGCGCGTACGCGCGCGCACGCGCGCGCGCGCGCGCGCACACACACACACACACACACACACACACACACACACACACACACACACACACACACACACACACACACACAATATATATATATATATATATATATAACATTATTGGCAGAATATAACGTACCACAAGTACTAAAAGTTAGATATAAGAAAACATGCTTTTCACTCACAGCATGAAATCTACATGGAATTCACTAACGGACGATTCAAACATACACCTGGTATTGATACCTTTAATATGTTTTTGGCAACCACAACATTTGCACAAGAAAAACTTGAAGGCAATGTAAATCATTACACCTGCTGTGATCTGACAAAATGAAAATACTGCTGGTGGGTATAAAGCCAAAGGCGATGATGACTCGTGTCATCGCTGCCATGCTGACAAAATGGTAAGATAAAAGAGAGGAAAATGGTCACAACAGCACGTTTAACACCCCCACCAGCATTCTCTCTCTCTCTCTCTCTCTCTCTGTTTCTGTCTCTTTCTCTCTCTTAACAGCCATTACATAAATAATCCCAAGGATGATATGATATTAATGATGAGTATACTATTACACTGCGCTTCACAAACTCACAACAACATTGGGGTGGTTGTATGAGAAGGGACAAACGTCACATAAAATGACAGAAAACACCTAAAAGTGTGACCCAGTAGTTTTCGCCTGTCGTCCTCACGTGCCGTGACCCCGGTGTGACCTCCGGGCGGTAGTGACAGCAGCCGTGTTAGCCGTGATCAAAGTATGGCCTCCAGCCCGCAGTTCTGCCACTCTCCCATCCTCGCCCCTCCAACGGGCGTGAACTGACAGGATCGTCCGGATTGTTGGTGTAATCCTATCAGCAGTAATGCCGGCCCGGAGTCACTGCCTGGCTGACTGTCGGTCTGTTGGTGCACCAGTCAGGCAGGGAGACAACCCCAGCCCTCCCACTTCACTTCCTTCCAACCTGTCCTCACGGCGGCTGGCTCACCGGGTCTGTGACGGCTGGCGTCTGTAAAGGTAAGTGTAAATGAAGGCTGGCGTCTGTAAAGGTTTGTGTAAGTGAAGGTTGGTGTCTGGAAAGGTTGGTGTCTGGAAAGGTTAGTGTAAAGGTTGGTGTCTGTGAAGGTTGACGTAAGTGAAAGTTGGTGTCTGTAAAGGTTAGTGTAAAGGCTGGTGTCTGTAAAGATTAGTGTAAGTGAGAGTTGGTGTCTGCAAAGTTAGTGTAAAGGCTGGTGCTGTAAAGGTTAGTGTAAGTGAAATTTGGTGCATGTAAAGATTAATGTAAAGGTTGGTGTCTTTAAGGCTAGTGTATGTGGGGGGTTGGCGTCTGTAAAGGTTAGAATAATGGCTGGTGACTGTAAAGGTTAGTGTAAATGAAGGTTAGTGTCTGTAAAGGCTAGTGTAAAGGCTAGTGTCTGTAACAGTTAGTGTAAGTAAAGGTTGGCTAGTGTAAAGGTTAGTGTAATTGAAGACTGGTGTCTGTAAAGTTTAGTGTAATTGAAGGCTAGTGTCTGTAAAGGTTAGTGTAAAGGTTGTGTTGTAAAGGTTGACGTAAGTGAAAGTTGGTGTCTGTAAAGGTTAGTGTAAAGGCTGGTGTCTGTACAGATTAGTGTAAGCGAGAGTCGGTGTCTGCAAAGGTTAGTGTAAAGGCTGGTGTCTGTAAAGGTTAGTGTAAGTGAAATTTTGTGTTTGTAAAGCTTAGTGTAAAGGCTGGTGTCAGTAAATGTTAGTATAAAGGCTGGTATCTGTAATAGTGTGAGTAAAGGCTGGTGTCTGTAAAGCTTAGTGCAAAGGCTGGTATCTATAAAGGTTAGTGTAAAGGTTGTTGTCTGTAAAGGCTAGTGTAAGTGAAGGTTGGTGTTTGTAAGGGTAGTGAAAGTGAAGGTTGGGTTCTGTAAAGGTTAGTGTAAAGGCTAGTGTCTGTAAAGGTTAGTGTAAAGGCTGGTGTCTGTAACGGTTACCTGTGAAGCTTAGTGTAAGTACAGGCTGGTGTCTGTAAAGGTTAGTGTAAGTGAAATTGGTGTCTATAAAGGGTATTGTAAAGGCTGGTGTCTGTAACAGTTAATGTAAGTGAGGTTGGAGTCTGTAACTGTTAGTGCAAGTGGAATTTGGCGCTTGTAAAGGTTAGAGTAAAGGATGGTGTCTAACGGTTAGTGTAAATGAAGGTTGGTATGTATAAGTGTTGTTGTCTGTAAATGTTAGTGTAAGGGTGGTGTCTGTAAAGTTTAGTGTATTGGCTGGTGACTGTAATGGTCAGAGTAAGTGAAGGTTGGCGTCTGTAAAGGTTAGTGTAAGTGAAATTTGGTGTCTGTAAAAGTTAGTGTAAAGGCTTTTGTCTGTAACGGTTAGTGTAAAGGTGGTGTTTGTAATATTTAGTGTAAGTGAAGGTTGGTGTCTGTAAAGATTAGTGTGCGCGACATTTGGTGTGTGTAAGGCTACTGTAAAGGCTGGTATCTGTAACGGTTAGTGTAAGTGAAAGTTATTGTCTGTAATGGATAGTGTAAGTGAAGACTGGTGTCTGTAAAGTATAGTGTAAGTGAAGATTTGTGTCTGTAACAGTTAGTGTAAGTGGACGTTAGTGTCTGTAATGGTTAGTGGAAGTGAAAGTTAGTGTCTGTAAAGTATAGTGTAAGTGAAGATTTGTGTCTGTAACAGTTAGTGTAAGTGGACGTTAGTGTCTGTAATGGTTAGTGGAAGTGAAAGTTAGTGTCTGTAACGGTTAGTGGAAGTGAAAGTTAGTGTCTGTAAAGGTTAGAGTAAGTGAAAGTTAGTGCATGTAAAGGCTAGTGTAAGTGAAGGTTGGTGTCTGTAAATGTTTGTGTAGGTGAAGATTTGTATCTGTAACGATTAGTGTCTGTAATGATTAGTGTAAGTGAAAGTTAGTGTCTGTAATCTTTAGTGTAAATGACAGTTAATGTCTGTAAATAATTAGTGTAAGTGAAGGCTGGTGTCTGTAAAGGTTAATGTGAGTGAAAGTTAGTGTCTGAAATGGTTAGTGTAAGTAAAAGTTAGTGTCTGTAAAGGTTAGTTAAGTGAAGGCTAGTGTCTGTAAATGTTAGTGTAAGTGAAAGTTAGTGTCTGTAATGGTTAGTGTAAGTGAAAGTTCGTGTCTGTAATCTTTGGTATAAGTGAAAGTTAGTCTGTAAATGTTAATGTAAGTGAAGGCTGGTGTCTGTAATAGTTAGTGTAAGTGAAAGTTAGTGCCTGTAAATGTTAGTGTAAGTGAAAGTAGTGTCTGTAATGGGTAGTGTAAGTGAAAGTTAGTGTCTGTAATGGGTAGTGTAAGTGAAAGTTAGTAATAATTGAATTACCCTTCCTCATTTTGTACATGTTCATGATTTGTGAGGTATCCCAGATTTGTTAGCCATGAAAGGGTTTTTCAAAATTCCTACCTTCCATACCTGTGCAGGATTTGTGAGGCAGTCTTTCTTCTTTAATGACGTAGGGTAGCTTTCCTTTTAACTGCACTTTTTTTTTCTCTGAAATATGGCAACTTTTGTTCTTGGGCAGGGCTTGTAAAATGATCTCGCCTTTGATTTTTTTCAGAATTTGAAAAGCTTCATGCCGCGCTGCCTACCTTACCAGTGAACGTTTATTAATCCTTCTAAACCGATGTGCAAGAAATTCAGCCGCCCTTACCTGTAACAATATGTGAAATCTTCTGCTGGCCTTACCTGTGAAGATTTGTGAAACCTGCCTATGAAATTATCTCTCTGCCTTACGTGTGAAAATTTGTGAAACCTCTGCCTATCTTATTTGTGAAGATATGTGAAACTTTCTCCCAACTTATCTGTCAAAATTTGTAAAACATTCTGCCGGCCTTGCCAATAGAGTTTTGTTTAAAAGATATGCCTACCTGACCTTGCAGGATTCAACAAAACCTCCTTCCTACCTTACTTGTGCAGGATTCAACAAAACTTTCCTATCCTTTCTTGTGCAGGATTCAACAAAACCTTCCTACCTGACCTTTGCAGGATTCAACAAAACCTTCCTGCCTTACCTGTGCAGGATTCAACAAAACCTTCCTGCCTGACCTGTGCAGGATTCAACAAAACCTTCCTGTCTGACCTGTGCAGGATTCAACAAAACCTCCTTCCCACCTGACCTGTGCAGGATTCAACAAAACCTCCTTCCCACCTGACCTGTGCAGGATTCAACAAAACCTCCTTCCCACCTGACCTGTGCAGGATTCAACAAAACCTCCTTCCCACCTGACCTGTGCAGGATTCAACAAAGCTCCCTACCTGACGTGTGCAGGATTCAACAAAACCTCCTACCTGACGTGTGCAGGATTCAACATAAGCTCCCTACCTGACCTGTGCAGGATTAAACAAAACCTCCCTACCTGACGTGTGCAGGATTCAACAAAACCTCCTTCCCACCTGACCTGTGCAGGATTCAACAAAACCCCCATACCTGACGTGTGCAGGATTCAACATAAGCTCCCTACCTGACCTGTGCAGGATTAAACAAAACCTCCCTACCTGACGTGTGCAGGATTCAACAAAACCTCCTTCCCACCTGACCTGTGCAGGATTCAACAAAACCCCCATACCTGGCGTGTGCAGGATTCAACATAAGCTCCTTCCCACCTGACCTGTGCAGGATTCAACATAAGCTCCTTCCTACCTGACGTGTGCAGACCTGTCGAGTGGTTCTTGACACAGCATGTCTCAGTCTGCTGTCAACAACAGCACCAGTGTTGCACCGCGCGCTTCACCACCCTTCGTGCAGCAGGACGGGTCTGAGCATGGTATCGGGCAGGTGTCCACCGCCATGTACTTCACTGTAGCCGGCATCATGACTTGCTCGTGCCTAGTGGGCACCTTCTTCAACGCCACGGCTTTGATAGTGTACGGCAAGAATAAAGCACTGAGGAGCCCACGAACTCCTTCGTCATTGCTCTGTGTGTGTGCGACATCTTCATGTGCCTCATCGGCATGCCCATTCCGGCCATCTACTCCTGGAGGCAAACCACGATCCAAATCCAATTCATCTGCATCCTAGATGGCACCTGCATCTTCTTTTTCAGCCTGTCTTCCTTGTACATCTTGGCGGCCATTTCCGTGGATCGTTATGTGGTCATCGTCCGTCCCCTCACGTCCTCCATGGTCACTCAACGGATGGCGTCTCTGGCCATCGTCGTCTGCTTTCTGGTGGGCCTCTTCTGGACTGTGCTGCCCTTGCTGGGCTGGAACCGCTACACGCTGGAAGGGATCGGGGTGGCCTGCAGCGTGTCCTGGCAGCCCGGGCAGGACGCCAGTAACTCCAGCTACGTCTACACCATCTTCGTCTTTTGCTTCCTGCTTCCCTCATCACCATCACCTTCTGCTACGTCAACATCTACAGAGCGGTGAGTCCGTTAACTTTCTGCCACGTCAGTATCTACAGGGCGGTGAGTCTGTTAACTGTCTGTTACGTCAGTATCTACAGGGTGGTAAGTCTGTCAACTTTCTGCTGCGTCAACATTTACAGAGCGACGAATCTGTTAACTTTCTGCTACGTCTACATCTACAGGACGGTGTGTCTGTCAACTTTTGCTACATCAACATCTACAGGGCGGTGAGTCTGTTAACTTTCTGCTACGTCAACATCTACAGGGCGTGAGTCTGTTAACTTTCTGCTATGTCAACATCTACAGGGCGGTGAGTCTGTTAACTTTCTGCTATGTCAACATCTACACGGGGTGAGTCTGTAAACTTTCTGCTACGTCAACATCGACACGGTGTGAGTCTGTTAACTTTCTGTACTCAACATCTACAGGGTTGTGAGTCTGTTAACTTTCTGTGACTCAACATCTACAGGGCGGGAGTCTGTTAGCTTTCTGCTACGTCAACATCTACAGGGCGGCGAGTCTAACTTTCTGCTACGTCAACATCTATGGGGCAGTGAGGCTGTTAACTTTCTGCCCCGCAAACATCTACAGTTCGGTGAGTCTTTAACTTTCTGCTACGCCAGCATTTACAGGGTGGTGAGTCTGTCAACTATCTGCTACGTCAACATCTACAGGGTGATAAGTCTGTTAATACAACAAAAGAAAAATTACGCGGATGGGATCCAGAGAAGTGCTGTCTTCAACTATAAAACAAACCAGCTGGGAGCAATCCTGCATCACCCTTGGAAGCCTGCGCTGTGTTTACATAGGGTGCAGGCATGCACAGGGCATTCCATTAAGACGTCAAAGGATATAACTGCTCCGTGGCAGATGCCGTTGTCTAATGGCCACTGGATGTGACACAACAGAACCTCCACCGGAGCGTTCCAATGGGCGTACAGCCCATATTTCATGACTGCAGAGTCCACCGGCGAAAAGCCACTGTCAAGCAACTGCCGTGTACATCCCGCAGCCTCTCTCGTTGCTGTTCATCTGACAGATGAAGACAGTACAACTCCAGACACGGCCAAGCTTTCGCCATAAGGTCTTACGTGCACAACAGTTACAGGCGGCGAGTCTGTTAACTTTCTGCTACGTCAACACCTACAGGGTGGTGAGTCTGTTAACTTTCTGTTATGTCAACATCTACAGGGCGGTGAGTCTGTTAACTTTCTGCTACGTCAACATCTATGGGGCAGTGAGGCTGTTAACTTTCTGCCACGTAAACATCTACAGTTCGGTGTGTCTGTTAACTTTCTGCTACGCCAGCATTTACAGGGCAGTGAGTCTGTTTACTTTCTGCTACGTCATCTACATGGCGGTGAGTCTGTTAACTTTCAGCTACGTCAACATCTACGGAGTGGTGAGTCTGTTAACTTTCTGCGTCGTCAGCATTTACAGGGCGGTGACTCTAGTCATTTTCTGCTGTGCCAACTTGTGACTAACTAAATTAAACTTCTTTTGAAGTAAGGATATGGGTGTGTGGTCTGACCCACTCTCACGCATAAAAACCAGGGATCACCACTGTCATGGACTCAATGTCGCAAAAGGGCCTCACGCAGAGAAAAACTGAAGTAACGATATTATCCAGATACTACATAAAGAGAAAGATAAGTCATTTACCTAAGGGCTTCTGTCTCCTCAAACAAATATCTGGAAAGAATGAAAGACAGATAATGAGCCAAAAGAGCTCTAGTAGTAAGTTTTCAGCGTATATCTTGTTACAGTCGAGTTCACAATCACTCACACACTTACATGAGCACATGCATTCTGTGACTGACATCTTTTTAACAAAATCAACTTCAAACTCTTCTGCTTGTTCAAGTTATTTAAACGTTGAGGGTTGTTCATCCTACTGCAAACGTTAACCATATTTACTCTCATGGCATTCGCAATATTTCATATAAAGCAGGAAATTTTCATTGTTTCTCTTTAATCATCTATAACAACACATTATTTACATTTTAAAAAACCTTTGCCTTCAAACATGACAACATCTACAGGAAAGTGAGTCTGTTGACATCTGCTATGTCAACATCTAAACGGGAGGTGGGTCTGATAACTTTCTGCTATGTCAATGCCTACAAAGGGTGGCACATGATGTTCCTATGACCTATAACAGATGATCGGACTCACCGGTTTGTGCATATTGACATGTCAGAAGAGGAACAGTTTCATGACTCTTGTAAATGTGGATATTGCAAATAAAACATGACCAAACTCACCGCTGTATAAATCCTGACAAGGCACATAATAAAACATGACCGAACTCACCGCCCTATAGACCCGTACATAGCACACAACACAACATGACCGAACTCACCGCCCTATAGACCCGTACATAACACACAAAACAACATGACCGAACTCACCGCTCTATAAACCCCGACATAACACACAAAACAACATGACCACACTCACCGCTCTATAAACCCTGACATCGGACACAACACAACATGACCGAACTCACTGCTCCATAAACCCTGACATAGCACACAACACAACATGACCGAACTCACCGCTGTATAAATCCTGACAAGGCACATAATAAAACATGACCGAACTCACCGCCCTATAGACCCGTACATAGCACACAACACAACATGACCGAACTCACCGCCCTATAGACCCGTACATAACACACAACACAACATGACCGAACTCACCGCCCTATAGACCCGTACATAACACACAACACATGACCACACTCACGCTCTATAAACCCTGACATCGGACACAACACAACATGACCGAACTCACCGCCTATAGACCCGTACATAGCACACAAAACAACATGACCAAACTCACCGCTCTATAAACCCTGACATCGGACACAACACAACATGACCGAACTCACTGCTCCATAAACCCTGACATAGCACACAACACAACATGACCGAACTCACTGCTCCATAACCCTGACATAGCTCACAACACAACATGACCGAACTCACCGCTCTATAAACCCTGACATCGGACACAACACACATGACCGAACTCACCGCTCTATAAACCCTGACATAGCTCACAACACAACATGACCGAACTCACGGCTCTATAAACCCTGACATCGGACACAACACAACATGACCGAACTCACCGCTCTATAAATCCTGACATAACTTACAACACAACATGACCGAACTCACCGCTCTATAAACCCTGACATAAACACACAACACAACATGACCAAACTCACCGCTCTATAAACCCTGACATCGGACACAACACAACATGACCGAACTCACCGCTCTATAAATCCTGACATAACTTACAACACAACATGACCAAACTCACCGCTCTATAAACCCTGACATAACACACACAACACAACATGACCGAACTCACCGCTCTATAAACCCTGACATAACTTACAACACAACATGACCGAACTCACCGCTCTATAAACCCTGACATAACACACAACACAACATGACCGAACTCATCGCTCTATAAACCCTGACATTGGACACAACACATGACCGAACTGACCGCTCTATAAACCCTGAGATAACACACAACACAACATGACCGAACTCACCGCTCTATAAACCCTGACATAAACACACAACACAACATGACCGAACTCAACGCGTTATAAACCCTGACATAACACACAACACAACATGACGGAACTCAATGCGTTATAAACCCTGACATAACACACAACACAACATGACCGAACTCAGCGCTCTATAAACCCTGACATAACACACAACACAACATGACCGAACTCAGCGCTCTATAAACCCTGACATAACACACAACACAACATGATCGAACTCAACAGTTATAAACCCTGACATAACATACAACACAACATGACGGAACTCAACGCTTTATAAACCCTGACATAACACACAACACAACATGACGGAACTCAACGCGTTATAAACCCTGAAATAACACACAACACAACATGACCGAACTCAGCGCTCTATAAACCCTGACATAACACACAACACAACATGACCGAACTCAACGCGTTATAAACCCTGACATAACACACTTGACCGAACTCAACGCGTTATAAACCCTGGCATAACACACAACACAACATGACCAAACTCAACGCTTTATAAACTCTGACATAACACACAACACAACATGACCAAACTCAACGCTCTATAAATCCTGACATAACACACAACACAACATGACCGAATTTCCCGCTCTATAAACGCTAATACAGCAGATTGTCACTCAGCTTAAGCTTATAATGTTGACATGAAAAATGAAAGACTGATGTATCACTGAAAAAAAGGCAAATACACATGAACGCACAAAACAAGGTGTTATGTTGACTCATTATACACTAAGACACAGACGGATGAATTATTTAACAAATATGTGTTCTTCAGACATGACAAATAAAAGTATTCCTCTGATTGCAGGAAGCGTGACAAATATTCTCTCTTTACTCCTCACAAGACGGGAATATTGTTTAGTTTATTTTCGGTATGTTTGTAGCGTCTAGAGAAATCACATTAAAAAAAAAAGAATTCACTTGTCTTTTTGAATGTATATGAAATCAGTGTTCGCATTGGGAACACTCAAATTACCGTGTTAATGATTCGTCTGTTTGACCAGGTTCACCTGACATAGCTCACAAACAACATGACCGAACTCACCGCTCTATAAACCCTGACATCGGACACAACACAACATGACCGAACTCACCGCTCTATAAATCCTGACATAGCTCACAACACAACTTGACCGAACTCACCGCTCTATAAACCCTGACATCGGACACAATAACAGTAGAGGACACAACAACAGTAGCGGAAACAATAACAGTAGTGGACCACTTAACGGTATTGGACAGTTATAAACAGTAGTGGACACAATAAACAGTAGAGGGACACAATAAACGGTAGTGGACATCAATAACAGTAGTGGACACCAGTAACAGTAGTGGGCACAATAACAGTAGTGGAAACAATAAACAGTAGTGGACACATAACGATCGTGGGACACAATAACAGTAGTGGACACAATAATAGTAGATGGACACAATAACAGTAGTAGGCACAATAACAGTAGTGGGACACTATAACAGTAGTGGACACAATAACAGTAGAGGACACGATAACAGTATTGGACACATTAATAGTAGTGGACACAATAATAGTAGTGGACACAATAACAGTAGTAGGGCCACAATAACAGTAGTTGCACACATATAACAGCTAGTGGAACACAATAACAGCAGTGGACAAATCATAGTTAATGGACACAATAACCAGTAGTAGGCTACAATTACGTAGTAGGCACAATAACAGTAGTGCTACACAATAACAGTAGCTGGACACAACAGCAGTGGACACAATAATGGTAGTGGACACAAATAACAGTAGTGGGCACAATAACAGTCGTGAACACAATTACAGCAGTGGGACAATATAACAGAAGCTGTGCACAATAACAGTAAGTGGACACTATAACAGTAGTGGGGCACAATACACAGTAGTGGACACAATAACAGTAGCGGACACAATAACAGTAGTGGCACTAAACAGTAGTGGGACACTATAACAGTTAGTACGGGGGGGTGCACTAGAACAGTAGTGGACACTATAAACTGTAGTGGACACAATAACCCCAGTAGTGGACACAATAAACGTATCAGGCTCAATAACAGTAGTGGTCAACTATAACAGTAGTGGGCACATAACATTAGAGGACACTATACAGCATTGGACACAATCATAGTAGTGGACACATAATAGTAGTGGACACAATTAACAGTAGGTGGACACAATATTTAGTAGTGGACACAAATAACAGTAGGTGGACACAATAACAGTGGTGGACACATAACTGTGGCTGGCACAATAACAGTAGGGACACAACTGGCAGTGGACAATATAACAGTTGCTGGACACAATAACAGTACGTTGGACACAATGTAGTAGTGACCAATAACATTGGTGAAACCACAAAACAGTAGCTGGCACTATAAACAGTTAATGGAGGGACAATATCAGTATAAGGACACAATAATAGTAGTGGACACAAGAACTGTAGATGGCACAATAACAGAAGTGGACAAATAAACAGTAAAGGACACAACTAACAGTCGTTGGCCCAAAAAACATTAGTGTGACACATATAACAGTAGTGAACACAATACATAGTGTACACAAATAAAAGTAGTGGACACATTAACAGTTGTTGGCTCACTAACAGAAGTGGACACAATAAACAGTAGAGGGACACAGAACAGTCGTTGGCACAATAAAACAGTAGTGGACACAATAACAGTAGTGGGCCAGAATACATAGAGGACAAAATAATAGTAGTGGACACAATACCGTACTGGACACAATAACAGTAGAGGAGAAATAAAAAAGTAGTGGGCTCAATAACAGTAGAGGACCAAATAACAGTAGTGGACACAATAACAGTAGTGGCCACAATAACTTCTGAGTAGTGGAAACATAACAGTATAGAGAAACAATAACAGTTGTGGACGCAATTACAGTAGTGGACACCAATAACAGTAGTGGGCACACTAACAGTAGTGGGCACAATAACAGTAGTGGACACAATAAACAGTGTGGGGCACAATTATAAAAAAAAACCCAGTTAGAGAAAAGATAATAAACAGTAGTGGGCACAATAACAGTAGAGGGCACAATACGTAGTGGGCACAATTAAGTGAGTGGTCCCGAATAACAGTAGTGGCACAAAACAGTAGAAGAACACAATACAGTAGTGGAGCAATTACAGTAGTGGCCACTATATCAGTATTGGACACAATAACAGGTAGGTGGCACAATACACAAGTACTGGACACAATAACAGTAGGGACACAATAACAGGTAGTGGACTGAATACTGTAGTGGGCACAATAACAGTTAGTGGACCAAAAAATAACAGTAGGTTGGCACAATAACAGTAGTTGGCCACAATAACAGTGGTGGACACAATAACGTAGTGGACACAAAAGCGGTAGTAGGCAACAATAATAGTTGTGAGACACGATAACAGTAGTGACTACAAAAAACAGTAGTGGACACAATGTTGTAGTGGACACAATAACAGTAGCGGACACCTTAACATAGTGGACACAATAAAACTGTAGTGGGACAATGAGTAGTAGTGGACAGGAATAACAGTAGTGGAAAATATCAGTAGTGAACACAAACAGTAGAGGACGCCCCCACCCCCCCCCCCCACAAATTGTTTTTGTAGTTGTGGATACAATAACAGTAGTGGACACAATAGTAGTAGCGACAGCAAAAAACAGTAGTGGACAAACTAACAGTAGAGGACAATAGAACAGAGTGGACACAATAACAGCAGTGGACCCATAGGGGGGTAGCAGTGGACACAATAACATTAGTGGACACTATATACAGTTGTGGGACAAATTAACAGCAAATGGAGCATTAGTAGTAGTGGACAATAACAGTTAGTGGACACAAAACAGGAGTGGGCACAATAACAGTAGTGGACAAAATAACAGCAGTGGATACTAATAGTAGTAGGTGGACACAATAACAGTATTGGGGCACAATTAGCCAGAGTGGACAACAATAACAGTGTGGACACTATTGCAGAGTGGGTGTGGTCGCCACCAGACAATTTCCGAAGAAAGAGCCCTAGTAGCGACTGCTTCACGGTTCTATGGGCACTGGCCAAGGATCAGCACCAGACCACCTTGCCACACCAGTACAGGCAGAGAAAAATATTCACAAGACAATCACATGTATTCATACACTTACATTCACACAAGTGATTGAAGATGGCTGGGAAAGGGACTAAGAGCGGGCCTAACTTAATGAGGGAAAAGAGGCGAACCCTGTGATGACAACCGCCTCCCAGAGGAGTATTAGGAACCCCTCCCTTATATACCCTATTCCAATCGGCTCACTGGGGAAATGGGTAGGGGCAGAGGACCATGAAAAGGAAAGAAAAACACAACTATGTCACGACCGACCCCTGGAGGTAGCCCCTGTCAGGATCGGTTCTTGATGGGAGTGAGGGAGTGACTGAACTCACACGCCCCGCAAGAGACCCACAATTAAAGATTACGATACAAAACCCCCCATTTATTACACCAACACAACATAGTCACATATAAGCATCCCAACACACACACATGCACAATCACAATCAAGATTTCAACACTCACGACATACACACAATTAAGCATTTCAATCACACACGACATACCCCTTCGCCTCAAACAAGCATTTCAACGCAAACACCATTTTCCATAATCAGTAAACAAGCCTTTCTCAGCACCATCATTTCCGTTGCTTCATAGTGGTTCCCCCACCACCCTGCCTCTCCAAAGGTCACTGTGAGCACCGAGTGCATCAGGTGCCCCAAAACCGGGTCCGGTTCTCTGAACGAGTGTCTTACAATGCCGACACCATTGACACACTACACACACCCAAATTGCCACGGACACAGAGCGAACCACACTGTGTCAGGGCTGTAGAAGTCGAGGACCGTGGAGAAAGCGTCCGTGGGTACGAGGCGTTTGTCGCTGAAGGTCCCGGACTGGGTCGGGATCTCCAGCAAAAGTACACGTGCTCCCTCAACCAGTGCGCCCGGCCCCATCTGCGCAAGCTTCGAGGTTGATTCCCCCGGAGTGGAGAGGAAACGGTCTAGGAATTGTAAGGAACAGAAGGAAGGGTACTGGAAACCCCGCAGTCAGTACAGGTCTGGCATATGCTGTTAAAATCCTAACAGCCCTCGCATGATGGGCGCGAGGGAGGCTTGCCGAACACTTCAATTGCACCGAGCCCAACACAGACCCGAGCTAAAACAACAGTAAACAATAACCAACTGAGCGAATGTTCGCTATAGGTCTCCTCACACGAAGCTGGTATGTGATTTCATTCAAGGCTAAAACACACGAATAAGAAAATTATATTCTTCTTCCTTCCCTCACGCACGTTCAACATTTTCCTTCTTAGGAACTGAACTAAATACAGCAACCATTGCTTTATGATCCGCTCACCACATTTGCAAATAATACTAATTCAATGGCACAATTATCCCACTTTTATAGCAACATTTCAAAAATGACACAATTCTCCAACCACGATCCAAAACGATAATCATGCGTACGCACGCTCGCAAACATCAGAATCCGGGCCCCTTGCACACCACAATCAGACCGTGGCCGAAGAAATAAGGAGGGACCGGTGATTGTGGGAAAGGGGTGGACGAGCGAGACAGAGAGTCCCAACCTTAATCACCAGGTTTCTCCCTCATCCCCACCGACTACAGCATCACAGATGCGTAAAAAGAGAAAGACTGTGAATATAATTTAGAATGGCGAGGTCTAAAGATTGATTAACCCGAGAAAAGTGGTCTCACACAATATTTCTTTTATAATTTTTGAAAACAAAAGGAAATTGCGCCCAATAGAGTAGAATTAGCCGGTAACAACAAAACGAAATAAATCAACGAAACACGAAAACTGATGCTTTAACCAGTACCCGTGGGTGACCCAGAAGTGCGGGTTCAAGCGACTCTCTGCCCTCTGTCCAGTCGACGAGAGTCCAGCAGGCAGAATGCGGAAAATGGAAGATGATGGCCTCCCCTACAGGCGACTGTAGGAATGAAGGTACCGGTCCGATACCTTCGACAGAAGTGGTTGAGAACCCGGGACCGAAGCAGGCGCTCCCAAGGACATCTTCCGCTCGAGTGAAGAGAAAATCCGGACTATAAACGATGGCGGCCAACATGCCCACCTACGTCACAGTGAGAATACCTTCAGCCTGAGAGGAATGCTGCACGTGCAGGGCAGGTTAAAAGACGGTGACGGGCCGATAGAGACAGCCAGTTAAAGAGAACGGTACCAGCCACCCGTGACCTGACAGGAGGAATGCACGCGGCAGTGGAATTAGAGAGAGTTGAGAGAGAAAGTAAACCTAACCTGAGCTGTAGCTACATTAAGGTCAACACACCACAAAAGCCACATTAAGGGTCGGAGGATACACGCCAAACAATGACGACAATAAATAAATGAATAATTCCACCACCTAGATGGGTGCAATCGTCATAGGCCTCGTGACAAACTCGTGACAAACCCCCTTCTAAAAGCATCTGGTTCTTGAGATACAGTGCTCTTTGAACCTTGACGCATGTGCAAATTCACAGCCACGGGACCGAACCCAACCCCTCTGTGATCGACAGAGTACGATAAATCCAATACAAACATTCCACGATAGAATTACACGGGGAGATACATAATACTACATTTATCAAAAACAAAGGGCAAACCTTCCAAGATAAAAATAGCAATCCGAACAGGTGATGATTCACTACCGACAACTGTCACTATCCCGGGTAACCGACCCGGTTTCCCAAACCAAAAGGGGACATAACCGGGCCCTGAGGGGAATTGCCCCTGACTGATTTCTCCAATGGTGGGGCTGACTACGGAGCTCGGCTGAGATAGTCAGCATCCGTTATTGCGGCCCCCTTGATATGGCGAAAAGTAAACGCATGACTCTGCAGTTCCACTGCCCAACCCATGAGTCGACGACTAAAGGGCCGGATCCGGTCCGGTCTGGAGAGGATGATGATCGCTCTCCAGTACAACTCACGGCCTTTACAAGTAGGGGTAAAACTTTCCTGATGCCCACACGACTGCTGACACTCTTGTTCAATCGTGTGGTATCTAGTCTCGGCATCAGTGAGTTTTTTTGCTCGCTAAGCAAGCGGTTGGAGTCCCTTCCCCTGATCCTGTAGCAACACGGCCCCAATCCCCACTGCAGAAGCATCAGTTCGCAGGACAAAAGGAAGACTGGGACGGGGGAGAGCCAGGCCCTGGGCGAGTAGTCGGGGCCCATCTTCAAGGCGTCAAAAGCCTGTTGGCAACGTTCATCCCAACCAACGTTCTGGTTTCTTCCCTTTTCGTCAAGTCGTGAGGGGCGGGGCAACCTTCGCAAAGTCATGGACGAACTTGCGGTAGTATCCCGCAAGCCCAAGGAATGCCGCAATTCCTTTTGGTACAAGGGGTTTGGCCCTGCAACTTTGGCCCCCTTTGTTTCCTCAGGAGCAATCAACCCCGCTGCAGTGATGCCCAAAAAGGAAATCTCGTCCTGTCCAAGCTGACTTTTTGGAAGGACGGCTGACATCTAAACCTGCGAGACGAAGAAACAGGCGACGGAGGAGCGAGATGTGCGATTCCAATCTACGAGCTGAGTAGCAGGTCATCCATGAAATTGTTCAGTTGGTGTATTGAGAGGGAGGAGCAATTGTCGCATGACGCGACTGAAAATTGCTCCAGCAGTTTTGGGGCCCAAAAGGCATCACGTTCCACTGGAACTGTCCCTCAGGCGTCGTGAATGCCGTTTTGGGTTTATCCCCCTCTGCGCATGGGTATCTGCCATACCCCTTTGCGAGATCGAACTTGGAAAAATACCTAGCCCGACTCAACTGAGCGAAGATTTTTGCGACATCAGGCAGGGGTTCAGCATCAAACCGGAGAACCTTATTAAACCCGACGAAAATCGACGCAAAACCTCTTTTTGCCATCCTTCTTCTTTAAACCAGGAGGAATGGGGATGAGTACGGAAACTCGCACGTTCAATGACCCGAAACCCTTAACATGGCCTGCACCTCCCTGTTGGATGACGACGCCTGGGAGTGAGGCAGAGGGTACTGTTTGACTCAATTGGGGTCTCGGTGGTCAATTCCAGTGTACACTCCCCAAGGGTACTGTGCAGGGGCCGTCTTGAGCACGTCCTGGAACTCCTGGCAACCTGCGCAGTTGATCTGTCTGAGCTGAGGAGAGGTTTGTACCAAAGAAAACATCCTGAAAACGACCCCCTCCTCGACGAGAGGAACAGTGGGGATGTCCTGAGCCAGACAGGGCGTGCTCCATCGCCACTCTCCACAACGACAGGGGGTGAATCCTGCCTGGCCCTGAGGTTCGTCGCAGTATGCCTTCAGGAGGTTGGCATGATACAGGCGTTCCTTCCTCGCACGCGAATCCTAAGTCCAGTCACCCACCCGACTGCAGACCACAAAAGGGGCCCCTGCCAAGCAAGCTGCAACTTGTTTTTTCTTTTGTGGAGGAGAAGCAACATTTCATCACCGGGCTCAAACCCCCGTTCAAACTACGCCTGTCGTACAGAGCCTTGTACTTGGATTTTGCCGACTGCAAATGTTGCTGAGCAAGCTGAAAAGTGTCAGCGATGCGGTTGCGCAGATCGACCACATATCGACTCTCCTTGACAGCAGGTTCCATATCGTCGTGAGTCCACATCTGTTTCAGATTTTGGGTGGTCCCGTACTGTTCTGCCATACAGGAGTTCGAATGGGGAAAAGCGCATGCTTTCCTGTGGAACCTCCCTGTAGGCGAACAGTACGGCAGGGATGAACGATCCCATCACGAATTTGCTCTGCACACAGGCGACGCACATCTGCTTCAATGTTCCCCTTAAAAGCGCCGAAAAAGGCCATTGGCCTGCGCATGATAGGGTGACGTTGTCTCCTTGTGAACATTTAGCAGAGTGTTCACTTCCCGCATGGTTTTTGGGCAGAAACTGGGTTCCCTGGTCCGAAAGGATCTTCTTGGGCACGCCAGTGCGCGTCCAAATCTGGCCAGAGAGCCTCAGCAACAGTAGGGGGATCGATAGTCCTAAGCGGGACAGCCTCTGGGTATCGAGTCGCATAGTCCACCACTACCAAAATGTAGCGGGACCGCGATCGGGTGGTGGATTAATGGGGCCCACCAGGTCGACCCAACCTTGCTGAATGGCTCCCCAACCAGTGGCACTGATCCCCGGGGAACACGCCTCAAGCACCCTTAGGGGTTGTCCGTTGGCAGACATCGCAACTGCGGCAAATACTGCCTAACCTGAGAGTTCATCCCCGGCCAGAAGAAGTCCTGTCTAACTCGCTGAGAGTTCCGCTTTGAGCCCATAGGCCTGCCATAGGTGAATCATGGGCCTGCCGGAGAACAGACTCTCTCAAGCTTTGGGGAACGACTAGTTGCTTGGTACCCGATCTGCCCGAGTGAAAACCCAAAGAGGATCCCCTTTTGGAGCTTAAAAACTCACCTGGCGTGTCGGGCCGACTGAGCGGGACGACCACGTTGTCGCAGGGGTTGGACATCCAAGTCCCTGGCCCGAAGACGAACCATGTAGCAGGATCGGCTCTTGCAAGAACCTCGTCAAGATTGGCTGAAGAACAGGACGCAATTCCTGCTCCTGCTTCTTGGCTTTGGCGCGCGTGGTAACTCCCACACAGCCTGTACGGGCAGATCCGTAGACACAGACTGACTGCGTCGTCTGCAAAGGTGATGGTATTCCCATGAGAAGGGAATACAGAGGTCGCTCCACCACGTGGCCCATACTTCGCCACAGAAGTAGGGGTGGAGATAGGAATGAGTACAGAAGGGCGGGTGGAGGTTTAAAAAAAGCCTCCAACCCGCACACATCATAACTAGGCCCCCGCTGGCCCCAGGGAAACCAATCCTTATCCACAAAGAGCGTTGATGCTCCCGATCCCTGATGGAGTCGACCAAGGAAGAGCCAACTACAGAAAGAAATACTGGGCACTCTGAATCACCAGAAGCTGGGATGGACCCCAGTTAGGGCCCAGGCACGAGGACGCTGGAAAGGACTAGCCCCATGACTACCCGGGGGTTTAGGGCAATCTTTCCTAATGTGGCCGGGACACCACAAAGAAAACACAGTCGGGGGGCTGAGGTCCCCGAATGAACTGCCTGCCTTGCTCGACCCGCTGCCGTCATCGGCGCCCTATTGCCACTAAATCCTGTGGGGGTCTTCCTGTCCGTATCGGGCGATGCCCAAAAAGCTCTACGGGCTTCAGCAAACACCTCAGCGGTATGAATCGCAGCCGCGAAATCTTGTGGTGCTGTCTCGCCTATACGGATCCTCAACTTGGGGATACGCTGTTGGTCAGCTGTTCGATGAGAATCAGATCCTCAAGCTCCAGCTTAGCCAACTGACGCCAGTACCCTTAGCGTTTTGCGCAGCCCATCTCCAAACTGGGACGAAGGTCTCATCGTATTCTTTTTTTTGGACCTAAACTTCCTCCTGTAGTTTCTGGGGTAAGGTGGAAACGTTACGCAGAGCCAATTGCAAGTCTGCATAAGACGCGCCTTCATTTAGAGTAAGCACACACTCCCTTGCAGCACCTGATAATCCAGAAAAAGGTGCATTGGGGAGAACAGCATTTTACCAATCCTGACTCACTTCGTCCCCACAGTTTTCGGGCGAAAGTGACCCAGAATGAAGGGTTTTTCCCGTTCTCTGACCCAAATAAACTTCAATAACGATTATCTACAAACTTTTCAGAGGTAACGTAGGGAAAGCAGCAGGGGCTGAACACATCCCCATAGAGTAACGTAGGGAAAAGCAGCCGCGACTGAACGCGCCCTATACAAAGGGTGGGGAGCCTTTAACTGCTACTATCCGATTTCTGCAGAGACCCGGCATGGTCGGCACCTGAAATTTCTTACTAAAGTGACTAGACATACGATTTCGAACTAGTCTTTGTGTTGCGGCAATTAGACCAGCTGGGCCCTCGCGCGATGGGGCCGATGTCACAGCTGACTCACATTTCTCTCACTGACTGCTTACCGGGAAGGACGCGTTTACTGTGTTTGGCTGTTTATTTTAACAATGGATTACTGTGCTTGGGTGTGTTATTTTAACAATGGATAAAAGTTTTACTTTAACTGCATGTTAGAGTATTTTTTAAAAAAAGGCGAAGCAATACAATTTTTTTTACATAAAAAAAAGCAAAAACCCCCCCTCCCTGAGCATGGCCGACTGTTGATTTAATTTTATTTTGCAGGCGTCACTTGTGTCGACCATGCTTTCAGGGGGGGAAACCCCAGGAGTATGTTTGCCTGGTTTTTTTTGGTGGTGGGTGGCTGGCCTCTGGTCTGGAATGGCTGGCACGGTCTCATTCTGGATGGGGTGAACTTGCCCCCAAGACTCGGGTCTCACTCGAACTCGAAATGCGTGACCAACTAGGGGAAGTGCACCCTGAACTCAGCAACTCCAAACTCCGAAAGTGTGACGCCTGCGTGGCCACACGACCACCAATAGCGATAGTTGAATTTTTTTTATTTAAGCTTACTTTTTGTGTGGTGCAATCCACGTGTACAGGGAGACCACTCCATTACTACTTTTCGTGATGATCGAATTCGTTAAAGTGCCGGTGTGGCGGGCCTCTGGGGACGGTGGCCGTGTGTTGGTTGCAAATGCTGCGTGTGTTTGTTTGG
>JAFLJL010015515.1:60508-82415 GCA_018398815.1 Conus ventricosus
CCAAATCTGTAGGAGTAGGTTTTCTTTTCATACTCCTGTAGCGTGCCCCTATTATTAAGGTTAGGTCACGTTTTACAGACTTTGCATTTGAGAACTTGAGTTGTGTTGTGTTGTTGTATGACTGCCGCGTTTAATTAGTTTCCCGCCGCCAGTGTAACGGGTATCTCCTCCTGTACAGTTTCTGGAGATACAAGGGTCTAGTCTCTTTTCCTCCTTTGTGGGCTTTAGTGTCTGTTCTCTTTGGTTACCTCTTCATTGTTTCCATTTTTTTTCTTTTCTTGGGTTGAGTTGCTTCTTTAGCATTTTTAGGCTCCTTTCTTCGTATGAATGATGGTGTGACTGGTGGTCTGGGCCATTAAAAAAAAACAACAACAAAACAAAACAAAGAGTTTCCATATTAAAAAAAGAAAAGAAACATACTATTAATTGATACATATCTATTGTTTGATTGTTTCATATGTATTGATTTATTCACTGATGCATTAATTGTTTGAATATTTGTATTGATCATTGCCGCTATCATGTGTTGCTATTATTAATTGATTTCTTTACTTTATTTATTGATCACCATTACTTATTTACTTTGATTGGCATTTGCATTCCCCATACCTTTGGGACCCCATCTAATCTCTATTGGTTGCTTTGATAGTCTAGATTTTAAGTGTGAGAGTGAGTTGAGGAAAACAGAATTTATACTTCTTTTTTCGGTGGGCGTATTTTTTTTCACCTTTATGAATTCCAGTTAAGTCCACTTACAGTTCATATGACGTCTGTAGATGAAGACAAAATGTTCACTAAGTATTTGCAGTGGGGCAAATCACTCGGTCTGAAGATCAGGCTTTACTGGATTATGTGGATAAATGTATCATGCAAGACTTAGAAAGAAAAGAGAGGTTAAAGGTGAGGCAAATGCAAGAGGAAACTCAGAGAGAAGAGTTAAAAATGATAGATGAGACTAAAAGGGAGAAGTTAAAAATAAAAGAAATTGAAGAGACTAAGAGAGAACTTGAACAAGAGGAAACAAAAATAATGTCTAGTCAAAATGCTACTTCACACCAGGACAGCACTAACGTAAACAGGTTAAATGCCCCCCCCCCCCCCTCCATCCTGCCTTTCCAAAATTACATGCCTTTAATGAACGGACAGATGACATCGATAGGTTTTAAGACCCATGCTCGTTTGCTAGGCTGGTCAGAGAACCGTTGGTTACTTACCTTTCTGCTCTACTTGAAGGCTCAGCGTTACCACGGTGTCTTGCAGAAAACAGTGAAATCTCATACGAACTCCTTAAAGAAAGTTTGCTTAAGAAGTTCCAATGTACTCCCGATGGTTTTCGTAAACGCTTCCGAGAAGCAAAGCCTAGTGCAGATGAGCCTTTCGAGACTTTTACTGTAGAACTCAGGCGACTTTTTGACCGTTGGATTTCGCTATAAAAAGTTGAGAAATCTTTGGAGGTCTCGTGGATTTACTGCTGATGGAACATTTTTTTGAATGCGTGTAACCCGTGTCCTTTTGGGTTTTAAAGTTCTTTAGTTCGAGTGAACATGAACTCTTAATAACCTTCCCTTTTCTTGGATTACAATTTTGGGTGAGGTGCGTGCTTGTTAAGTATCTTTGTTTCTAACTACTCAAACACAATTTCCAATATAACAGACTGGAGTCCACAAATAGAGTAAAACAAAACAAAGTGTTTATTTGAATAATAGGGACTAACTAAGCCAAAATAATAAAAGGAAAACAAAAAGAAACAAACTCTTCCCAGATCAGCCCAAAATATTCCTTCCAACAGTATGGCCTATCCATACCCAACCACATGGAAATATTTAAAAAAAACAAACAGCTGAGATACAGAGAACTTTTTAGAGTTTTACAGAATTTAGACTTTCAAAGTTTTCAAAGAATTTAAAGTGATTTTAGAAGTTTTTAATCTTTGAGTCTTAAGAGCCTTTAGGAGTTAAATAAAAAACCAGTACTGACAACCAAAAACAAAACCAAGGGTCTCAAGCCAAAAGAAAAATCGTCTCTGCTGGTAGTGGCAGAGAGCAGCCCTAAAGCCCTCTCAGCTTGTTCTTGTTGCAGCTGGGCCTCTACGTGTAAGTAAAAGGTTGGCTAGCATTGCATTGCATTGAGGGTGAGATTAACGTCCTGTTGGCCTAAGGCCCTTAAGGACAAGGTTCCTGCAGACATAGGTCTGCATATTTGTGGCAACTGTTGTCGCCTGGCAGTAGTGGGTAGTTTCAATGGGGTCGTCGCATTTGTCTCCCAGAGCTCATGTTCCTCTTGAACATTGGCTCAATTCTGGTCGTCATCTTGAATGTTGGATCAAGTTTGGTGGAGTTGGTCTTGAACGTTGGTCGACCAACGGTAGGCGTCGGTGTGTGTTGCCTGCTGTCCCCCAAACATCAGGCTGCCTTCAGACCACCGGGCGGCCTTCTTCATGCTCGGGTGGCGATGGTCCTGTGCCGCGTGAGACCGCCTCAAGGAGGGAGCAGGACGAAAGTCGCTGGAGTGCGGCACGAGTCCCTAAAACTTGGCGGCACTCGCTGACTGCGGCCGAGAAGGCAATTTTTCAGCCCAACCCTGTAAGGAGTGCCCCCATGTCTGTCACCCCTTAAAACAGCACGGTATTCTAGGCCACGGTAGTCGCAGTCAGGCAGCACTCCTTCGCCAATCGCCCCACATCTCCAGGAGCCGCCCCCCGGTGACACAGGCTAGACCCGTCGTCACCCACATGTCTGGAAGGTGTCTGTGCCGCCCCACGACACTGATCTCTCACATCAGCATCCTTCAAAGGAGAGCTGCCACCTCTCCCCTGGCGTCCACTGCTATGCCACACTCGCAGGAAGTCACATGGGCGCCTACCCAGGACATAATCATTTCTTTGTTCTAATTGGAAATTATTTAAAAACCTTCCTTTCTATTTAAATGAGTGATCCTTAATTTATACAACTAGTAAAGATTTCCTAGAATGTTATAATAATAGAAATCCCTAATACAATTTATTTATTTTTTGTTTTGTTTGTTTGTCTGTTTATTTTCTGCGGGACTGCTTCCTGCTTAGTAAAAATTGCCACCACACTACACATACAGCATCTGTGCAATTTTCGACTCTTTTTGTTGTGGTTTACACTAATGTTTTGCAGAACCAACCTGGCTGTAATCTAGCACGGAAATTCCTTATTTTATGTGGGGGGTTACACATACCCCAGGCAAGAAAAGTTTCTCATAACCCTTTATGGAAATCTTAAAAAAAAATAGATTGAACTATTGGAATTTTCAATTTCATGTAACCCGAACATTTTGTAATCGCAGAAAAATGGGAACCAATATTGGCAACAGTAGAAGAAAAACTTCTTTCAGACCTGGCCCTTGAACGGATTTCTTCCTATTCTAAGAATTTATGTATGGCTTGTTGCAATCTCTTCATCCTTCCATCCCATGCGAGGCAGCCTAAAAGTGGTAACAAGACTGTCCAGTTCTTTTGGGTGCAACCTATACTGGACACACACACACACACACACACACACACACACACACACACACACACACACACACACACACACACACACACACACACACACACACACACACACACACACACACACACACACACACACACACACACACATTCACACACTGTTACAATTAACTATCTACCAAAGCTAAGTCTAGCATTCTACAAGAGCTTTACAAATTTCCCCAAGTCCCCACAAAATAAAGTTAAACCGGATTTCAAGAGGAATGGTATCCCCTTGCTCCTGTAACCCTTTGAGTGTGATCATGACGTTTTCCAGCTCATGTCCCTCGTTGGGGGGTTTCTCTGTTGTGACCTGATGCCCCAAATTTAGATTTTCCACTGCCTTCCTCGTTCTCGTGGAACGCCTTGGCAGGGGTTTTGCCTTTTCTTCCTCCTCTACCTCTCTTGTGTTGGATTCCCCTTCTTCCTCGCCAATGTCCTCCGACATGTTTTGCCCTTCCTGCACATCATGTTTTTCTTGGATTTTATCTTCCAAGATATCTGGCTCCTGTGGAGGATTTTCTCTTTGGGCCTCTGCGTCCCCTGATGACTCATTCAACTCCCCTTGAGGGTTGTCTTCATCTCCTCCATCTCCTGCCAGATCATCACCTATATGAGAAATATCCTCAGCTGTCGGATCCTGTTCTTCAGCAACTTCTGTTACCTTTGGTTTCTGTTGTGGAACAAAGCTCGGTGCTGCTGGCCTCAATGCCCTTGGGCCAGCGGTCACGACTATTTCTACAGAAGGGAATTCCTCCTGGGCCTCTTCCTGATCCAAATCATGAAAATCAGTGACCTGATTGGAGTGTCCCTTTTCCTTTTCTCTAATGGAGAAAACTCCAACTCTCTCTCAGCCAGCGGCTTCTGTTCCACTTCCAGAAATCCTATCGTAACAGTAAGTTACGTTGCAAGGTGCGCAAAACACCATCGCCCTTCTCCTTTCGAACGGTATATACAGGTAGGCCATCTCTTTTGGAACCCCTGTGTACACATCAGGCTCCCATCAGTCGTCGACCTTTGAGTGAATTTTTGCCCCAACTCTTTCACTAAACATCTGTCTCCTGGTTCTAGTTCTGCGGCATGTGCTCTTGCATCATAGAGTATTTTGTTCTTGTGAGCAGAATGTTCCATAGCCGCTTTTGCTAGATCATAAGCTGCAGCCATACTTTCTTTAATGATTTGATGTACTGTGTTGTACTGCACTTACGATTTCTTTCCAGATCTATCCCGAAGGCTAAATGCACAGGCAATCTGGGTTGGCGTCCAAAAAATAGATGGTACAAACTGAAACCTGTACTCTCATGTATCTGTGCATTGTATGCATGCACCACTTGTCGCAAGTATTTCCTCCAGTCCTGCTTCTGAAAATCCTCGAGGCTTCTTAACATCCAATCAAGGTTCTGTTCCAGCGCTCTAACCGGATTTCCGGACGGATGGTATGGGTTGTGCGACACTTATCAATCCCTGCCAGTTCACAAATGTCCTTCATGAGTTTGGACTCAAAATCTCTTCCTTGATCTGTCAGTATTCGTACAGGAAATCCATACACATGGAAGAAATTGTTCCAGAGTGCTCGGCAACTTCTTTTGATGTTTGGTTCTTTGTCAGAATTGCTTGGGAGAATTTTGTAAAATGGTCCATTACCACTAAAATATATTGTTTCTGTCCCCGGACCTCTATAGTCAGGAAATCCACTGACAACAGTTTCCAATGGATAGCTAGTTTCTATGGACTGCATTGGCGCTCTTTGTGCATGCTCTCCCTTCCTGATACAACGTTCACAGCGTTTATTTTCCTTTCTATGTCCCTAGCCATGAATGGCCAGAAAAATCATTTCCTGGCCTGCCACAGGGCATCATCGCAGTGTGTGTGGTACAGATCTTCATGTACTCCCTTCATGGCTTCTTTGCAGTGAGATGGTGGTACAACCAACTGGTGATTTATTGCGCCTTGATATACAGATTTCCTGTACAAAACCCTATCAATCATTTCTAGTCTGGTTTGTTCCCTAACAAATACTTTTAAATTCTGGAGGACATGGGTTCATCTGACTACTATCTAACTGTTTCTCTTCTTCTATGGTTCTGATTACAACACTCAGTGTACTGTCAGCCAACTGTAGCTGTCCCCACTCTGCGTTTGAAATTGATCTCTTTGTAAATCCTGGTGGATCCAACACATCATCCTGAATTCGTGCCGGGTCTTTCAGCACTTGCTCAATGGCAGCATACCCTTCATCATCATCATCATCAAGTACCTTCGTCTGCTGATGATGGTCTGTAGACATAGACCTTCCTCTCGCTTTGAGCAAGGCACACAGAACTTCTTTATCCAGCGATACAGTTTCCATTTCTTCTTCAAATTTTTGGCCTTATCCTGAAAACAATTTGTCTTTTCCAAAACTCGCTGGTATTCTTCATCTTCTTCCGGGGGTGCCTGAGGGCGTCTGGACAGTCCGTCCACATCAGTGTGTAAAGCTCCCTTTTTATACCTCAGATCAAAATCAAACAACGAGAGTGAAGCCAACCAACGATGACTTGTGGCATCCAGCTGAGCATTTTTCAAAATATAACACAAAGGATTATTATCAGTAACTACGGTGACCTTTGACCCTAACAAATAATCCCTAAACTTTTTGCTCATTGCCCACTTCAAAGCTAGAAACTCCCGTTTGTGAGCAGGGTAGTTCTGCTCGGTCTTATTCAACCCACGGCTTGCATATGAGATGACGCGGAGCTTCCCTTCCTGCTTTTAATATAGAACAGCCCCTAATCCTGTTCCGCTGGCATCACAGTGTAGGGTGAATGGTTGAGTTTTATCCGCTATGCCTAAGATGGGCTCTGTAGTCAGGGCTTGTATGACTGATTCAAAGGCATTCTGATGTTTTTCACCCCACATGTGTGATATGTCAGAAGCCAGAGTTAGGGTAGCTTCCTTTCCGTTCTTCTTGGCAGTCCGGTTGGGAATGTAGCCCAGCGTCAAATTATTCAGTGGTTTCACCATGGTGGCAAATTGTGGGATGAACCGCCGATAAAACCTTGCAAATCCTATGAAACTCTTTATGTCCTTTACCGTGCGAGGCCTGGCCACGTTGTCAATGCTTCCGTTTTCTCAGGGTCTGGGTGCACAACCTCTCCAGACCCTCCGGGGGTTGCGACCTTGTCGTGGTCGGAGGGCTTGCGCGGTCCAGTGATCCCTTAGGCTTTGCTGGCGGGGGCATCAATACTTGGAGATAGGCTGGTTTTTTCAAACTGCTTCTAGGCCTGTGAAGTCGAGATGCTGCCTGGCCTAAGCGTAACGTGGTAAGGAGTTGATGCCCCTGGTAGGGCTTCCCATGTCAGATAGGCTAAGGGTGAGGATCCTGACTAAGAGTAACCCGCCTTTCTCCTTTTTTTGTTTTCTGCCTTTCTTATTTGGCCCTTTTCTATCTTCGTCTCCCCTTCAAGTCTTCTTTTCCACACTCCTTTTCTCTCTGTGGTCTCCTTAAGATCCGCCGCGTTTGCCGTGCGGTGCGACCTGTGTCGGAGGGGAATGAGATCCTGGTGGTTGAGAGGCCATGCGCATCTCAACACATCACTTTGGCTCGGACCTCTCCTAGACAGGGAGTACACTTTGCCCGGGTGTACTAATCGGCTCCCCTTCTTGGGGCTGGGTCAAGACAGGCAGTTCCTCTGCTGGCCATGTGAACCCCTGCAGTGCTCAGCTCTCTGTTCCCGGGAGTTGAGCATGATCAGGGGGGATAGGGTTGGTGGTTTCTGTTTGTCGTATGTCTCTCCCGAAGCCTGGAAGGGGTCAAGACATTGGCTTCTTGGCCCTGGCCCCTTAGTTGGACTCCAAGGTGGGTGGGTAAGGGAGAGATGAAACATAATAAAATAAATATGGCTTTTTCTAAAAACATCCCCCCAAAAAGAAGAGGAAGGCAGCATCCCCTATTTCAGGGGATCTTTATTCAGATAGTGATTCAGATACAGAGGTAAGACAGAGGACAGGTTTCTGGGCTTCCTGGCTCGTGATGGAAGGGACGGAGCAGGAAAGACCTATTTCAGCTCTGAGTCCTTTCGCCATACAGAAGGGATTTTAAGGTTTAGCAGGTGACCCTCAGTCCATCAAAAGGTTGAGAAATGGCTCGTTTCTGATTCAATGTAGATAAAAAAAACAATCCGAACAGCTGCTGAGGGCAACAAAGCTCGTGGACAGGGAGATCAGAGTGACTCCCCATAAACAGTTGAATTCGTCGAAAGGAGTGATTCGCTGCCGAGATTTAACAGGTGTCTCAGAGGCAGAGATCAAGACGGAACTGGCGTCCCAGGGTGTGACGGAGGTGCGCAGGGTGACGGTAAAAAAAGGTGCGGAAAGAGTGGCCACCAACACCCACTTTCTGACATTCTGCAACCCTGTGCTGCCTCCGGTCATCAAAGTCGGTTACCTGAACGTCCGAGTTCAGCTGTATATTCCGTCCCCGTTGAGGTGCTTCAGATGCCAGAGGTTTGGCCATGTCAGAGACCGCTGTTCTGGGCAGGAGGTGGTGCGGTGTTTGCTGCAAGGCAACCCATGATGGGCCGTGTAAAGATCCGGCACATTGTGCTAACTGCGGTGGCGACCATCCCTCCTCTTCAAGAAACTGCCGTCTTTGGATTCAGGAATCCACAATACAAAGAGTCAAAACAGAAAAGAAAATCTCCTTTTTTGAGGCCCACAAACAGGTTGTGGGCAGTCAGATGCCAACAGCTTCTTTTTATGCTTCGGCCGTAAAGACAGTTCCCACAGTTCCCACTCGGTCAGTCTGCTGCCAGACTGATGACTTCACGTTTTCTAAGACATTGCAAGGAAGAATTGTCAACTCTAGTGGAAGCAGGTCCACCATCTCCCAACCCAAAGTGAATGCCCCTGGTGGAGGCAAAAAATCCGCCACCCCTCAGACTGCCCAGCAGTCTACAACATCTGCTGCTGGGCAGATTAAAAAACCAGCACTCCCGCCTCGACCTCCTCTGTCCAGTGCCCGTGCGGGCAAGGGAGTTCAACCCAGTGTGGAGATGGTGGAGATGAGGAGGAAACCTCCACCATCTCCCAAATCCAGACCTTCTTCACCTGTTGGCAAGTCTGCCAGCAGGTCTGTAGACCAACACAGTCCAGTGAAACTAAGCAATAAATTCACTCCATTGAAAGACGTTGATGAGAGATGACCTGATCTCTCTCCTTTTCACCCTCTGCACCATGGATAGTACAATATTCCATTGGAATATCCGTGGACTAAATTCCAACTTCGAGGAGCTGCAGCTTCTGTGTCGATCTATAAAACCTTCCGTCGTGGCTCTTCAGGAACTCAAATTCAAAGCCAGAAGACCTTCACTCTTTCTGGCTTTACTATTCTTTCAAAACCTGCACAACCATTCACGTTGGGACTGTCGGGCGGTGTCGGCCCTTCTCCTACACAAAACTTTGCTGTATAGTCCTGTCGCTCTGTCTACCTCCCTTCAGGCTGTAGCTGCAAGAGTCACTCTCCATAAGACTGTAACAATCTGTTCTCTTTATTTACCTCCTTCTGTCCCGGTTTGTCGTCAGGACCTTGTCAGTCTGATAGGAGAACTTCCTCGACCTTTTTTGCTGTTGGGTGACTTTAACGGTCACAATCCTCTTTGGGGTAGTGTCAGTACGTCATCCAGAGGTCTGCTAATTGAGGATGTCCTTTCGGATTTGGATTTGTGTTGTCTGAACGACGGATCTGCAACTTACCTCCACTCTTCCACAGGTTCACTTTCGTGTTTAGATTTGTCAATTTGTGACCCCTCGCTGGTCCTGAGACTATGAGTGGTCTGTCCATGAGATCTGCACGGAAGTGACCATTTCCCTGTTTGCTTACAACCCGTAATAACTGAACACGTCTCTGTCTCTCAACATCTAAATTATAAGAAAGCAAACTGGGATCTATTTGCAGCCACTATTTCTAAGGAATTCCAGGACACTGATTTTCTTCAGAGTCCGGACCCAGCAGAATCTCTGACTAACACTGTGATCAAATGTGCTAAAGCCTGTATTCCAGTGTCTTCCGACAAACTCCAAATGCCAAAAACACCCTGGTTCGATTCAGACTGCCAACAAATTTCCAAAGTTCGAAAACGGGCTCAGCGTCGGGTATACCATCGACCTTCGGGTCCCAAAGAATCTCGGCTTCTCAAAAGCCCTGTGTCAAAACAAAGCACCTTAGAAAATCACCTGTAACTTTCGTCAGACAACATGGAAGACTACAATCTTCCTTTCACGTTAAACGACTGAAATCTACTCTCTGCAGCGATCTCTCAGAATAGATGAGAATCCATTATCAACTGTGAAACACTTGCAAAGGTCTGAACATACTGTACAGGTTACCAACCAAGTTTGGACTACAGGTTTCTTTCCACCTCTTGGCGAAAAGCCAGTCATTATTCCATCCTCAACAATCTGAAAAGACTTCAATCCATCAAACTACCGATCCAACTTTGACCAGCTGTGTCTGTAAATGATGGAGAAATGTCAATGCTAGCTATGAGAAACTCGAAACCCGATGCACTTTTGCGAAACATGTGGTTCGCAAATCGACTACAGTTGACCATTTCATTACGTCTGGAATCTACACTTACCGTTTGAACAGACAGCATGCAGTGGCAATTCAGTTGACTTGGAGAATCCACGATACACTGAAGTCGGGATACTCATGATCTCCATGACTGGTTTGAGTCATACTCCGCTTTTCATTTCAAAATTTTTGGCATGAACGACAGTTTCAGGTCCGGGTTGGCACCACTCTTCTGATGTCCACGAGCGAGTTGTGTTCCCACGGGACAATACGTCTCCTCCCTCTTTACATCAAATAACAACATTGTTCCATCAGTTCAGGAGGTTCAGTCTGCTCATTGTATGTGAGAGAATCGTGTCTACCAATGAAGGCCATGTACCGGAGTTCGAAACGCATGGCCCTTTGCGTGGATAAAATCCATCAGTGGGTGTTGCAAACACGGTTTACCTTTTCTGCTACAAACCAGGATCTCACTTCCTAATTCGGTCTTTTTACCAGATCTGAAATTCAGTGGGAAATTCTCCATTCAGCTGTGAGAGAGGCCTAATACTCTAAGGGGGTTATTTTTGACCAGAAACTAACTTTCTCAGCACATCAATACATCAAAATTCTTGCCAGAAAGCACTGATATTCTGCGGTCGTAGCGCACACCGACTGGGAGCTGTACAAGAACTGCGCACTCTACGAGCCGGTCGTTCCAAACTGGACATACGTCTCTGCCGTTTAGCCTCAAGATCGCTTACCCAACACTTTTGACCTATCACCTCAGGAGGCTTCGTCCTCTGTCTTGTGGATGAGTTCCGCTGCACCCTGGTACAGCCTGTACCAAGCGGGACCTCATGTCCAACCGCAGGCTCAACTGTCTGTGAATATTATATCAGACTGTCTCGGAACCAGAAAACCTCCTAACCTGTTTCCACAAAGAAGTTTGAATCACCCAAATGTATTCCGCCGTTGTCTTCGTATGCGCTCACGTCGAAGCATTCAGACCTAGGAGTATGTCCCATTTTCAAGTTTCCAGGATAGCCATTCCGTGGACCTTTTTCACACCAGAGATTCTTTAATTCTTGCAGCTTTCGCAAAACGTCATACCACTCTCTGGCGTACAAGCATGTATGCTGACGTCTGTCCAATCGCACACCAAAGTTTTCACTGACGGTTCCAAGCTGAAGATGAGGCCTGTGCAGCCTACAGGCCTGGGCTCCTTCCAAACGTGGAACTATACTTCAGATGCTCGTCTATTCGCTGAACTTACTGCTCTACTCAGCTCTTGAAGTAATCTCACAACTCAAGGGACTTTCGTTCTGTTTGGATTCGCTGTCCAGCTTTGAAGCCATAGCTGGCCGCAACCTTCACGCACCAGAACTTTTATTCTTTAACTTTTAGCACGTTAAAGCCGAGGCTTACAACTACTTTGCTTGGTTTCAGGTACTGTTGGCATCGCGGAACAGAAATGCTTGATCGTTTACCAAACGCAAGTCGAAAACTCCAAATTATTCCCGCTCAGATTGAAACCAAATTAACGTATGTGAGAGACCTCGGCAGGAATGACACACAGACGATAACAAACTCTTCAGATCGTCCAACTTAAGACTTCCTCCAATTTCACTCGGAGTCCCGTAAAGAGGAAACGTCTTGCCGTTGCACACCGCCAATTCGTATTTTACCATTGCTACCTTTAAAGAGTGACAAGCTCCTGTGCATTCCAGCATTGTCATGCTGCACCACTTATGAAACATCTACTATAGAGTGTTGGGACTTGCACTGTGACGACACAACAGTTCTACAGGGAGTCCTGAAGACCTACTGTTCCGGGGTCCCCTACGTGATCCTGAGTTTGGAGAATATACATTTTCATCGATGTTCGATTTTCGCGAAAGCTTTATGTAACAATAGTTTCTGGCGTTTCAGACGAGTATTTAAAGAATTTGAAAGTTTTTTGGTTTTTTTTTTGATGTGAGTTGATTTTGTGTGACAGCCCTATGGCCTTTGCGTCGCCTGGCTATAAGCAACATTTCTTATCTTTCTGAACTTTCCAGAAATGATAAAACCTAAATGCTGTAATTCGTTGTTCCAAAATAGCATTTTCTGGATCCAGTCTAGCTGGAATTCGCGCCTGTCCAAGCCTGATGGTTCGCACCTCAGTTCTTCCAAGAACTTCCACAACAAAACATCAGTCCAAAATACGTAAGTTGCCAGATTCATGTCAAGAAACTTCCCAATTAGGCGCTGAAAACATGTGAGTTTTTCAGACCCTGGGCATCCCGAGCATGAAAGAGACACAAAGGGGTGTAAAGCAAACTTGTTGGTCTTCTGTTCAGAGGCACCTAGAGGCTTGCTCAACATCTACAGATGTGAAATATTGGACGCTGTTCATGTGGTTAACCGCCATTCAATTTTCGCATCTCTACTTTAACATGAGAGTGTGTGCATTCCTATGTCATCCACTCACAATGAAATCATGATTTTTCCTAACATGATTGGACTGGCAAATGGAGGACAAACACAGTGGAACATGCACGAGATTCATAGCCTACAGTGACTGTTTAGCATTCATAAAACAGTGAAAGCAACTGTGGGCTTGTGCATAGCGCAAATCTCATGAATATGTGGCTCTGCTGTTTGCATGTGTGAACCTACATTCAGACAATGACTGCCTAGAGATGAGAAATAGTTGCTCTCGGTGGCGGCCGCTCTTGGATCACAGTCTTGGCTCCAGTTCAATGTCATTTTGACAGGTTGTCCCCCTATTCTAAGTCATGCTGAATGAATATATCCCTATACCCTTAAAGACGCTTTTGAAAGTTTTCCTGCCAATCCTGTGTCTGTCCCAAACCTAAATGCCATGGGATTCTGCTCAGGTGTAGGATCTGTCTGAGGCTCTGATGGTGAAACTGATGCATGCAAGTTGACATTTGCATGACTATCCCCAGAACAGTCCTTACCCCCCCCCCCCCTACTAACCACATCATTTAAAGATGATAAAACTTTGTCAATGGCATACTCAGCTGTAATGGTGTACACCTCCCCAATTACCTGATTCCTTTTCAACCTGATGTCCTGTGCAGATGTATTCTGGACATACAACCTCACCTGACCCAACTTGTTTGTCTGTTGTTTACCAGATATTATTTGTAAACCTGTGGGTAAAGTGGTCTGTGTTGGTTCCTGAATGAGGACTGCTGTTTGTGTGGAAGGCACTGTTCCATGTATGACCCCTCTGACTTCTGTACATTCCCCTGCTAAAATCTGTACTTTAGTACCCTTCACTTTCAGTGTACCCAAAAGACCATTAGCATGCTTCCCAGCTACATTTCCATACACAAAGGCTGCCTCACAACGGATAGGTAAGGTAGTGAAGAAATGCTTACCTTCTGCCTTTTCACAACGCTCTGCCAGTAGCCTGAAAGTGTTGGTTCCAACTATCACAGGTATGCGTGTGCTGAACTTGGTATCAGGGCACACTAAAGCAAAAGTGGTGACTGTCTCATCCGTACCTGCAACAATCTTAGGCAAAGACATGGGTACTTCAATAAAACCTAAATATGGAACTTTTTGACCCCCCACCCCCAAAATATTCAGGCTTGTGTCTAGTTCTTGTAAAGGAAAACTAGACAATTCCCTATGGTAGAAGTCTTCTGCTATCACGGTCACCTGTGAACCACTGTCTACAAGACAACAAGTCTGTTTTCCATCAACCAGTACTGGTGACTCACAACTGGGACCTACCAGTGCTTCAACAGTGCTTTCTGTTGTCATTGAACACTGATCAGCCGAATTACCAAATTCTAATTCAGCTAATGTTACATCAGAGTCAATGACAACAGAGTAGCGACCGTTCCTGTTTTCCACTATCACTTTGACACTTTTGTTTTACCCGTGTCCAAGATCTCGGCAGACTTTACGCTCAGGTGCTTGGGCAGTGTATCTGCAGTTCTACAGAGGACCTGGAGATCAGCAGTCGATATCCTACTACCTGTGATGGGGCCCCGCAGTTCCACTTCCTGTGCTGGAGGGATTGTAAGATGGAAATTGCTCTTGAGCTTCACTGGCTTCAGCGTCAAGAGTCCCTGGTCTGTACAGTTTACTGCCATCTCTACTTGCACCTGGGTGTAAGTGTCAAGCACTGGGGGGACGAGATGATGGTGGGTCTACTGGCTGTCCCTTGCCAGCAGACCATTTGCGTTTAATGCCTGCCTTCATCTGGACTGCTGCATCTGACGCCTCGCCTCCTCCTGTTCGGCGACTGGTGCCCGATTTGGTGGGTTTTGGACAGTCCTTAGCAATATGCTGCCCTACCACACCACACTTAAAACAGTGTCCCTTTGGCCCTTTCTTCTGTGTGGGACGTGACTGCACCCCAGTTGACCCAACCAATCCACTGTCCACTGCCAGTAAGTCAAGGTCTCTGTCCTCCCAAGCCTCTGCCTTATGTAGATTGCTTACGGCTGTGCGTGGATTCCTCATCTCCAACTCCAGCTTGTGAACTACCCGTAGCAGTTTAGGTAGTGGCTGGGAAGTCTCTCCTGGAATGCCAAACCTACTGCAAAGCTCTGACCTCAGCGACGAGTTTGTCTGGTTGAGGCCCTTCACAAAGACGCTGAACACTTTTTGGCTCATTTCCGCATCACTAAACTTGGTGTATTTATTAATACTGAGTATATGCTCCCAGAGCCTCATCAAAAAGTCTAATGGTTTTTCCGTCTTTGTCATCTGTGTCTGGCAGAAGTCCTGGTACAGGTCATCGGCATTCTTGACTACCCCAAACAGCGGTCTGAGGGTAGCCAGAACCTCCTCACCTGTCAGACACTTTTTTGCCATCTGGTAGGGCAGTCCTTTTAAGCTGCCCTTTATTCGCTGTGTGGTGTCGGTGATGGATTTGTCCTGCAGGAGCTGTTCTGTCTGCTCCTCCCACTCAGGGAAGGACACTTCATTCCCGGTGGGACTTGGCCCCGTGAAAATTCGGAGTCGTGGTGGTGCTGGTGGGGCCACCACCCTCACATCATTGGGTCGCTGCTGCTCCTGTGTGAGTCTGGACAGGGCTGCCGTCATCTCCAACAGATTCCGCTGCAGTTCCTCGACACTCATACCGTGTGTGGGTTTGGCGTGGTTCTGGTCTGCTGATGGACCCCCGACAGCATCGAGCTCTGCAACTTCTGCGGCATCCTCTCCATTGGCAGCCATGGTTTAATGGCCGATTGCCCTGGTTCTGCCAAGTAATCTGTAACTGGCTCTCAACTCCCAATCAGCTAATAACACCCTTATCCTTTTCCCTAGAACATTTCTGAAATTTTATGTATTTTTTTATTTATTTACTTATTTATTTATTTAATTTTTTTTTCTTAACAAACACTAGCCCCACATTGGGCGCCACTTTATGTAACCCGTGTCCTTTTGGGTTTTAAAGTTCTTTAGTTCCAGTGAACTTGAACTCTTAATAACCTTCCCTTTTCTTGGATTACAATTTTGGGCGAGGTGCGTGCTTGTTAAGTATCTTTGTTTCTAACTACTCAAACACAATTTCCAATATAACAGACTGGAGTCCACAAATAGAGTAAAAACAAAACAAAGTGTTTATTTGAATAATAGGGACTAACTAAGCCAAAATAATAAAAGAAAACAAAAAGAAACAAACTCTTCCCAGATCAGCCCAAAATATTTCCTTTCCAACAGTATGGCCTATCCATACCCAACCACATGGAAATATTTAAAAAAAACAGCTGAGATCCAGAGAACGTTTTTGAGTTTTACAGAATTTAGACTTTCAAAGAATTTAAAGTGATTTTAGAAGTTTTTAATCTTTATGAGTCTTAAGAGCCTTTAGGAGTTAAATAAGAAACCAGTACTGACAACCAAAAACAAAACCAAGGGTCTCAAGCCAAAAGAAAAATCGTCTCTGCTGGTAATGGCAGGGAGCAGCCCTAAAGCCCTCTCAGCTTGTTCTGGTTGCAGCTGGGCCTCTGCGTGTAAGTAAAGGGTTGGCTAGCATGTGGTGGTTCTTTTATAACAGGAGAGACCCACATGGTCACTCAAACAGGAAGTCACAAGGGCGCCTACCCAGGACATAATCATTTCTTTGTTCTAATTGGAAATTATTTAAAAACCTTCCTTTCTATTTAAATGAGTGATCCTTAATTTATACAACTAGTAAAGATTTCCTAGAATGTTATAATAATAGAAATCCCTAATACAATTTATTCATTTTTTGTTTTGTTTGTTTGTCTGTTTATTTTCTGCGGGACTACTTCCTGCTTAGTAAAAATTGCCACCAAACTATACATACAGAAATCTGTGCAATTTTCGACACGTTTTGTTGTGGTTTACACTAATGTTTTGCAGAACCAACTGGCTGTAATCTACCACGGAAATTCCTTATTTTATGTGGGGGGTTACATATGTGAAAAGGACAAAAATCATTTAGTGACATGATAAATCTGCTGAGTCATACAGGCGTGCCCATCCCACTAAGCTCCTGGCTAGGAAGTCTGACGTGAATATTTTCACCTCAGTTGCTTATGGTTCTGCCAGTCGTTCAGATAGGCCCCCTTACCGTGGTCAATTTGATAGAGGTCGAAAATATTCTACACCCCACACTGTTCCCAAGAACCCTACTACTTCAGTAGTTCGTTGTGACAATTTCGGTGGTGGTCGTTACCGTGGTTGTAGTGCTCGTCAGTCTGTTAGCGATAGAGGTTCTGCTGGAAATATCTCTGATCGTAGTAGCCATGTTGTCTGTTTCTTGTGTAAAAAGATAGGCCATGTTGCTTCTAAGTGTTCTTGGAAGTCGGGTAAGAACCCCTGTAAAATTTGTACTCTCAGTCATCCAAGTGTCCTTTTGTCGTCGGTGGTTCGTCTTCCATGGATCAGTCATCTGATAAGTAGTCTACAGGTGCTTGTTCAGTTCCCCCCCCCCCCCCCCCCCCCCCCCCCCCCCCCCCCCCCTTGCCTGTATAGCTGCCGGCGAGTTCGTGGGAAAGCTATATTTGGAGTCTGGTTCCGTCAATGGCATTTTGCGTTCTGTGTTACGTGATACTGGTGCTACTATCTGTGGTGTACGTAAGCGGTTAGTTTTGGATAGCCAGCTGCTAGGTACCAGAGTAAAGTGTGTTTCTTTCTGCGGCCGTATTGATGTTTTCCCTGGCTTCAGTCCCTGTTAGTTGCCCTTATTTTAAAGGCAATCTCACCTGTTGTGTTTTTCACAGCCCTGTGGCTGATCTAATTATTGGTAATGTCCCTGGTATTTCAGAAAGCAGTGAGTCTGGTGCGGTGATTGACAAGCCTTTCTCGTTAGCCGCCATCACGCGAGTTAGAGCTAAACATGTGATTCAGAAGAAGACTCCCAGATTCCTGATGATCTTAACATCTCTCGCTCTGACCTGATTCAGAGGCAGAATGATAATGATTCTCTTAAGTCATGTTTTCAGTTGGCAAGTTGTGGAGAGGTTAAAAAACTTGGTGCAGCTACTTTCTATTTTTATCTCTCAGACGGTGTCTTATACAGACATTTTTTTCAAGAATAACACCCCTTTTGATCAGGTTGTCATGCCTACGGAGCTTCGACCCACAGTATTATTGTAGCGCATGACCTCGTTCTGTCGGTCATTGTGGTTCACGAAGAACTCTACCGCGAGTTCTTAACAAATTCTTTTGGCCTGGAGAGACTGTGGATGTGGCTAAATACGTCACTTCGTGTGATGTATGTCAAAAAACAGTATCCAAAGGTCGAGCGTTTCCAGTGCCTCTTTCTTCTGTCCCTTTCTTTGGCACCCCATTCGACCCCGTAGCTGTTGACCTTGCTGGCCCCCTGTCTCCACCTTTGGAGCAAGGTCATCGCTACATACTGACTCTTATTGACATCGCCACTCATTTCCAGAGGCTGTTCCATTGAAAGACATTTCTTCTGTTGCCGTAGCTGAAGCGTTGTTGGGTATCTTCTCGCGTCTAGGTTTTCCTAACGAGATACTCTCAGACCAAGATACCCAGTTCAATTTTGACTTGATGAAACAGTTTCATGTGCTGTGTGATAGTAAGGGAATCAGGACTATCCCTTATCCTCCTCAGCCTAATGGGCACGTGGAGATATTTCACGGTATTCGGGAAGTCTATGCTAAGAAGGTAGAAACGTTCGTACCCAAAGGCGTGGCATCGTTACCTACCTGCTCTGTCTGCATGTAGAGAACTCCGTCCGAAATACTGGTTTCTCACCCTTTGAGTTGCTGTTCGGTCGCCAAGTACGTGGCCCTATTGCCTACTAAAAGAGTCTTGGACTCAAGCAGATAACCAGGATTCAGATGCTAAGCCTCTGTATGCTTAAACTTGTTTGAGCTGAAGACGTTATTGCTGACTCCTGCAGGATAGCTATAGAGGTTCTATCGCTTTGTCTCAAAGATCGCAAAGCTAAGGAATGTCTTTTTTGCGGTGGGATGACGAGGTACTCGTACTGTTACCCAATGACTCGAACAAGCTTTTAGCCAGTTGGTCGGACTTTCCCTGTCCCCAAAGTATTTTCCACCCTGACTATCGAGTCCTCTTTAAAAGACAAGAAGATTTTTCATGCTAACATGCTTAAACGGTACATTCGTCGTACTGCTGTATCACTGTCTCATGTTGTTCCCATGTCATTTAACAAGGAAATTTTGGGTTTCCCATGGTCGGACATAGCACCTCTCACTTCTGAGCGTAAGGAGATTCCTTTGAAATGTTCCTCGGAAATTGTTCCCCTGTCGAAACCTCTACGGATTCTCGGGCCTCAGCTGTTGCTTGTACAGTTGGTGTGGGTTCATGATTCTGACGATGCACTTGCTATCCCTACTTTGTCGGTTCAATGGATCTTCCATGCCAGACGAGGATTTTCGGTCAGTGCTATTTGATAACAACTCTCTCAGACAACAATGCTAGGGAACTGCGGTCGATCTTCGAGAATTTTCAGGACATTCTTACTCCCAAACCAGGATCTTTCTCAGGAAATGTGCTCCTAGAAATTCCATGACATCTGATGTACCCGTTAGGAAGAAGTCCTATGATATTTTCCTTTTTCTGCCAGAGAAGTCGTGGATAAAGAAGTTCGGATTATGTTGGATTTAGGAATTATCGAGCCTTCCAATAGTCCTTACGCTTCTCCAGTTGTCTTGGTGAGAAAGAAGGATGGTAATGTCGTTTTTATATCGATTTTCGATCACTGAACAAAGTCACTGTCTTTGATGCCGAACCTATCCCCGATGTAGAAATCTGTTCGCCAGATGCAACAATTTTTCACGGAAAATTGATCTAGCTAAGGGATATTGGCAGATAGTTGAAAAGCCCGAAGGGTAGACCCCAAAACGGCTTTTTCAAAACATCTGGGCCCTTTCAATTCATCCGAATGCCGTTTGGTCTTGTGTTGGCACCTGCTGTTTTTGCGCGCAAGATGCGTATGCTCAATTTAGACCAGTTTCCTTCTGTCTATTTCTTCGATGACATACTCATTTCATGTGTGGACTTGGGATGCACTTCTCCGCCATGTGCAAGGTTGTTGCTTTCCCGTCTAAGGTTTTTCAACCTCCGGCCCGTCCCTCGAAAATTGAGGCAGGATCCCAATACACTGGAAATTCCTAGGTCACACGTGAGGTGGGGTACCATGCGCCTGTCAAGGAAAAAGGTTGAGAAAATCTCGAAAATTTCCACACCTATTACCAGGAAGCAAGTCAGGTCTCTATTTGGCTTACTCAGCTTTTATAGAAGATATGTTCCTTGCTTTTCTACTCTCAGTGCTTCACTCTCGGATCTGATTAAGGATACTGGTCGTGTTGGAAGGTCAATTTCTTGGACCCTCAGTGTGCTAAAGCATTGCACAAGATTCAAAGTATTCTGTCCTCTGCACCTGCTCTACTCTTACCTAGATTAGGTAATGTCTTTGTTCTTAGAACTGATGCCAGTTCTGTAGGACTAGGTGCTATTCTGCTTCAGGAATATGATGACGTTCTCCACCCAGTTGTATTTGCTAGTCGTAAACTGCTAGACCATGAGAGAGCGTACAGTACAATTGAACGAGAATGTCTGGCCATAGTTTGGGCTGTACAAAAGTTTGTGCGATTCCTTTGGTAAGTCTGGTTCATTCTGCAGACAGACCATCGCCCATTTACGTATCTACGCACGTCGAATTAAAAAAAAAATTCCAGGATTATGCGTTGGGCTCTGTCACTGCAGGAATTCTCATTTGAAGTCAGGCTGGTTCCAGGATAATCAAATGTGTTTGCTGACCTTCTTTCACGTTCTTGTGAGGACCAGTTCATCCCCTAGACATGACCTTGTTCGTCTGTATTTCAGAGTTTTCTGCCTTTTCATGTCTTTATATCATTTTGGTTATCTTCTTTCTTTAAGTGTCCGCCTTCATCAAGTTGAAGATTCTGACACTATAGTAGGAGGTTTCCGGATCAACGGTAGATCAAAACTGCTGCCTGGATCATCAGCTTATGAATAAGTGGGCCTTACACTGGAGTGGAGGGGAGGGGGGGGGCGGACTAAGGTGAGGAAGGGGAGGAATAGGTGGGGGGGGAGGGGCGAGGGGGCCAGGAGAGGGAGCGAGAGAGGGAGGGGGGCGGGGAAGGGGGGTGTAGGGGGGGTTATATCCAGGATCTGAAGTCCTCCAGCGAGGCCGATGCCACTGCCTCAGCTGGAAGATTGTTCCACTCCCTCCCAGTGCGCGGAAAGAAGCTGTTCTTTCTGTAGTTCCTGCAACAGGATTCTACTTGGTACTGCAACTGATGAGAGTTTCTGGTGTTGTACTGGTGGGTGTAGCGCGAAGGGATGTGCGCAGAGTTGATCTTGATGTCGCCATGGTGAAACTTGTAAAGGTGGCTAGCCTGATTTGCTGACGTCGTTGTTCTAAAGGAGCCCAGTGCAACTGCTTGTACATAGCACCTACGCTGGACGTCTGACGGTAGCGATTTACAACCTAGCGCGCCGCCCTTCGTTGAACCTTTTCAAGTGCCATCTTGTCCCCTTCTTGATGGGGATCCCACACCTGGCAGGCGTACTCTAGGGTTGGGCGCACAAGGGCTTTATAGGCTTTCTCTTTGGTTTGGATAGAGACTAATTTCAGGTTTCTCTTCACAAAGCCGAGGGTCTTAGAAGCCTTGTTGACGACGTTGTTAATGTGGGGTTCCCATTTCAGATCTGTGGACAGGGTGACCCCTAGGTATTTTTCCTCCTTGGTGGTTTGGAGGTTATGACCATGCAGATGGTATGTGGCCTTGTGTCTTGTGCCAAAATGTAGAGTGTGACACTTGTCCGGATGGAAGGACATGAGCCAAGTTTGTTCCCATTCAGCAAGTTTGTCAAGGTCTCTCTGTAGTGTCCACTGTGAGCACCGAGTCGCACCAAGTGCCCCAAACCGGGTCGGTTCCTGAACAAAGTGTCTTTCGACGCCGACACCATTGACACACGCACACCCGAATGGCACGACGCACAACGAACCACACTGGTGACCAAGCGGTCACTGGCCTTCCTGATGGTCTTGTGGCAAGCAGTGTTGTCTGCGAAAAGGCGTACGGTTGAGAAGAGGCCCGTCGGGAATGAATGTTGGTATACTTCCTCTTAGTAAAAACAATTCGGTCATTGTTTGTTTTTTGAGGAGGAAGAGTATTGTGACGGACCGTTTTTGTCTGATCACAGTTTTTACAATAACTCCGCTTACCGGAGCGAGTTTTCTGAAAAACCGGTTGGTTAGGTTGGGTAACTGGTGTTCACCTGTACACCGTGTAAGCCGAGTGAGCACGGGTAGTCAACCAGTCTCTGAAGAAATTCCGGCTAGTTCGCCTGCACAGTCCAGCCGACGAGGGACTCAGTTCAGTTGTTGT
>JAFLJL010015516.1:5000-20000 GCA_018398815.1 Conus ventricosus
CCCTGGGCAGACATTTTTTTTCCTTTTTGGCGTAGGGGTTTAAGGGATCGCTTTCTTTGGTTGAGGAAGGGGGAAGGTTGATTGTGTAAGATGGGAAAAATTAATGAAGGGACAGCCCGGCCCCCGGGGAGGGGAGGGGGGAAAAGAGAGAGAGAGAGAGGGGGAGGGGGAAAAGAGAGAGAGGAGGGGGAGAAAAGGGGGGAGGGGGAAGAGAAAGGGGGAAGAAAAGGGGAGTGAGGGGAAAAAGGAACAAGAAAAAAAAAACAAAAAAAACAAAAAATTCTTTTTTTTAACGAGGATAATACAAAAAGCACTAACTTCCCTTTTTTTACATCCGGGCCTCGCCCTGAGTAGGGTAAACCCAATGAAAATTGAAAAAAAAGGGGAGAAGAGAGGAGAGAGAAAAGGGAGAGAGAGGGGGGAGGGGGAGAGGAGAAAAGGGGGGAGAAGAGAGAAAAAGGGTGGGAGGGGGGGGGGAACAAAGGGGGGTTTGGGAAGGGGTAAATTTTAAAAAACTTCAGGGGGTCTCTATGGGGGTTTTTCCACTACCAGCCGCCCCCGTTTTTCATCTTCCTTCCCCCTTCCCCACCCCACCCCACACCCCGTACCCCTCTTATTTTAATGTGTGTGGTGTGGGTGTGGGGGGTTTTGTGTGTGTTTGTGGTGTGGTGTGGGTGTGTGGTGTGTGTGTTTTTGGGCGTGTTTTACGGGGCCGTGCGTCCGTGCATCGTGCGTGCGGGGTGTGTGTGTAGGGGTTTTTGTAAATATTTTGGGGAAAGAATGTAAGTTTATGGAACTGGGCAGTGGAGGGATGGATCCAGGAAGGAGGGGGGGGGGTGGAGTTTTAGAGCGATTGAGGGGGGGAGGGGGGGGGGGGGAAAGGGTTTGTTTTTAAATCACAGGGGAAAATGACCCCTCTCGATCCCTTTTTCCACCCCGCTGGCTAAGTCCGCCAGTCTCCGCCAGTCTCTCCCTCCAACCCATTTTTCCCATTCCCTTGGGCTGGTCGGTTTTCTCCCCTCCACTGCCCCATTTCAGATTTCCCCTCCCTTTATAACCCCCCCCCCCCCCCCCCACTCCCTTCCCCCACCCCCCCCCTCCAGCCCCCTCGCGGCCTGAAAAAGTAGGGTTAAAACGCTAACCCAAAAAGGGTTTAACATGGTGACACACCCCGGAAAAGGGGAAAGAACTTTAAAGTCATCTGGTTTCGCCCCGAAGTAATTTCATGATCGGTTGGGAGTGCGGGGGGGGGGGGGGGGGGGGGGGGGGGGGGGGGGGGGGGGGGGGGGGGGGGGGGGAGGGGGGCAGGGGGTTTGGGGGGGGGGGGGGGGGGGGGGGGGGGGGGGGGGGGGGGGGGGGGGGGGGGGGGGGGGCCCCTTGGGGGGGGGTTTGGGTAGGGGGTTTGCCCTGAGTTTTATTTGGATCCAACGGGTTTTTACTAAATCCCTATCAAACCACCGCGCCCCATCCTAGCTGTACTGTAGTGCAGGATTTTCACCGGGTGTGCGGCCTCACGGCGACAATTTGGGAGGTTTGTGATGGGACTGAGTTGGGGGCGTAAGAGAAAAGAAAAGAAGAAAAAAAAGAAAGGAAGAAAGAAAAAAAGGAGAAAAGAAGAAAGGGAAAGAAGGGGGGGGTAAAAAAAGAAAAAGAAGGAAAAGGGAAAAAGAAAAAGGAGCCGAAGAAAAGAGGGAGAAGGAGAAGAAGAAGGAGAAAAGAAAAAAAGGGAAGAAAAAAAAAAGAAAAAAAAAAGAAGAAAGAAGAAGAAAGAAAAAAAAATAAAAAGGGAAGGGGGAAGAAAGAAAAGGGAAGAAGAAAAAGGGAAGGAAAAGAAAAGAAGAAAAAGAAGAAAGAAAAAGGGAAGGGGGAAAAGGGGGAAAAAAGGGAAGGGGGAAGGGAAAGGAAAAAGGAAAGGAAAAAAGGAGGAAAAAGGGAAGGAAAAGAAAAAGAAAATAAAGAAGAAAAAAAGAAAAAAAATGAAAAAAAGGGAAAGAAAAAAGGGAAGAAGGAAAAAAAAAGCCAAAAAAAGAGAGGAAAAATTATTGAAAAGATTTGTTCATTGTTGCCCCTCTGCTTCCAATTTTAAAGGGGATGGGGAGCAGATGGTTGTCGGGCCGCCCCGGGCCCTGTGTTATTTGTTCGTCCTGCCCTGTTTTTTGTCCTTTCCCGGAATCCGGCCGTCGTCTGCCTTGTCTTTTTCCAGTTCGTCTGTTTTTCTGTTTTTTTTTTTCCAAACCGGTCTTTTTTTCTTTTTTTTAACTTTTAAACGCTTCTATTTCAAAGGCTGGGTGGTGGGGGGGGGGGGTTTTGGTGGTGGGGGGGGGGTTGGGGGGTGGGGGCCGGCTGCGGCGGCGGGGCGGTTTTCCCGGCGCTGCTTCACTCTATTCCACCTAAATTTTGTTCTTCTTCGTGGTCCCCTTTTCCTTTTCTTTCTTTTTTCCCCTTGGGGGGTATTGGTTTTGGGGGGTTGGGGGCGGGGTTTTGGGGGGTTGGGGGGGTTTTTGGGGCGTTTTTGGGGGGGGGTTGGGGGGTTGGGGGGGGCCGAGGGGGTTTTCCCCCCCCCCGGGGGCCCCCCCTTTTCCCTCCCCAAAACCCCCTCCCCCCCCATCCCCCCCCCCCCCCCCCCCCCCCTTCCCCCCGGGGGCCCCCTTTTCCCCCCCCTCCCCCCTCCCCCCCCTCCCCTTCTTCTCCTCCTCCTCCTCCTTTTCCTCCTCCCCCTCCTCCTCCTTTTTCTTTTTCCCCTCCTCCTCCTCCCCTTTTTTCCTCCTCCTCCCCCCTCCTTCTTCTTCTCCCCCTCCCCCTCCCCTCCTCCCCCTTTTCCCCCTCCCCCTCCTCCTCCTTTCCCCTTTCCTCCCCACCCCCTTTCCTCCTCCTCCTTCATCTTCTTCTTCTTCTTCTTCTTTTTTTTCTTTTCTTCTTTTTTCTTCTTTTTTCTTCTTCCCTTTTTCCTTTTTCCCTTCCTCCCCCCCCCCTTTCTCCCCTCCTCCTCCCCCTCCCCTCTTTTCCCCCTCCCCTCCCCTCCTCCCCTTCCCCTTTCCTCCCCTCTTCCCCTCCAGCTTCTCCTCCTCCCCCTCCTTCTCCCCTTCATCTTCTTCTTTTCTTTTTCTTCTTCTTTTCCTTCTTTTTTTCTTTTTTTCTTCTTTCTTCTTCTTCTTTTTCTTCTTCTTCTTTTCTTCTTCTTCTTCCCTTTATTTTTTCATCGTGTTTTTCTTTTTTTTTTCACTCGAACTTCGCCCTCGCCCTGCTGAGTTTTTTTTTTCTTTTTTTCTTTCTTTCTTTCTTTTTTTTTTCGTGGGGGGGCCGTTTTTAAATTTTCCCACCAAAAAGGGCCCAGGACCTTGGGTTTCCTTTTGGGGACGATTTTCCAAACCGACAGCAGCTTTCCCCTGAAAAAGAGGAAATTTGATTTTAAAAGGGGGTTCCCTCTCTCGGCTCTCTTGTCGGGCCCTGTCTTTTTTCTTTTTTCTCTCTCTCTCCCCTCCCCCTCTCCCCTTCTCTCTCTCTCTCCCCCCTCTCTCTCTCTCATTCTCTTCCCCCTTTTGGCTTTTCTTTTTTTTTCTCTCTCCCCTTCCTTTCCCCTTTTTCTCTTTCTCTCTCCCCCCCCACCCCTTTTCCCCCTCTCTCTTCTCTCTCCCTCTCCCCCTCTCTCTCCCCCCCTCCTCTCGTCCCCTTTCTCTCTTCTCTCTCTCTTCTTTGTTCGGGGTGCTCTGTCTCTTTCTCTCTCTTTCCTGTGTCTCGGCTTTTTCTCTGTCCCCCCCCCCCTTCTTTTCTCTCCTCCCCTCTCTCTCTCTCTCCCCTTTTTCCCCCCCTCTTTCTCTTTTCCCCCTTTTCTTCTCTTCTCTCCCCTCCCCCTCCCTTCTCCTCTCTCCCCCCCTCTCTTTTCTCTCCCCTCTCCCCCTTCTCTCCCCTCCTCTCCCCTCTCTTCCCCCAAAGCTGACGCGTTCACACACACGAAAGCTGGGTTTTTAAACAGTCTACCCGAAGGTTGTGGAATGGGTAAAGGGGTTTTGGGGCCACAGGAATTGCCCCGGAATGGAAGGGGAAAAACCAACAACCCCCCTTTCACCTAGTGCCTTCACGAAAATTTAAACCCAAAGGATTTTTGGGCCCCAGCATCTTTCCATCCCCCACGTAAACCCCGGCCCTCATTTTTGTTTGGGGTAAACCCCGGGACCCCCATTTTGTTTAGGTAAACCCCGGGACCCATTTTTTTTTAGGTAAACCCCGGCCTCTTTTTTGGGTTTGGGTCCCCGGGGACCTAAAATTTTTTGGTTTAGGTCAACCCCGGACCTAAATTTTTTTTGGGGTTGGTTTGCTATTTAAAAGGGGGTTGAGTGCTGGGTTTTCCCGGTGCAAATTGCAAAATTTCGGGTTTAAAAGGGTTTCACAAGCGAAAAGGGTTAGGGACTTTGGAAGGGAAAGAGGGCCCTTTTGGCTTGTGCGGGGTTTGCAGTACGATTCAGAGTTTGCGTCCTGTGCGGTATTCGGGTTTTTTGTTCCCCGGGGGCTCTTGTTCTGGGCCAGGGGGTGGGGCGGTCACGCCTGCCATTTGTGGGATTTTCCAATAAACCAAAAAATAGGGGGAATTTGCTTTTGAAATAACATCGGAGAGAGTTACACAATTTTAAATTCTTTTAAAGTCCCTAAAAAAAAAAGCCCAAATTGGGAAAAAACATTTTTAAACAACTAAGTACATAATTCAACTTCTTGTGTGCGTGTGTGTGTGTGTGTGTGTTTTGTGTGTGTGTGTGTGTGTGTGTGTGTTATTATTTTCCAAATCGACATTACCTTTGATAGAAATGAACTAAACAAAAGTTATCTCGAAGAGACTTTTTTTTTTCCAAATAATAATCTCAGTGTAACACCCCCCCCCCCCTCCTTCTCCCCATCCCACACGCTGTAAATAGTAACGTCATTGGATATGTTGTCCTCTCAGTTCTCGCTCTCGTACATGTCACACCCGAGATTTTACATTGGGAAGGGGGACAATTCTGACGAACGCATTACCAAAAAAAATAGTGAGGATAGAAACCTCGGTGATGTCTCCTTCTATGCGCATGCTCGGCTGTGCTCTTTGTGTATAGCTCACAGATGTAACACGTGAATTTATCCATGCGTCACAGAAATACGTCATTTTCTCTGTTGCTGAAAATGTTGCATGCTTTCCTTACATCGTGTGCTGGCTATAAATGCATGCTGTTTCTAACTACAGAATGGACCAGCCTCCCCACACCCCCCACCCCACCCCCTTCTTCCTTACCCGCCCTCTACCTTTATCTACCCCCTCCCCTCCCTCTCTTCCCGTCGCATCTCCTCCTTCCCTCCTCTCCCTTTTCCCTGTTTCCCTCCCCTTCGTCCCACCCCTGTCTCTCTTTCCCCTGTCTTCCCTCCCCTTTGTCCCTTCCATCCCCCCCCCCCCCCCCCCTCCTCCCTTTTTTCCTAGCCCCCAGTCCCCCTTCTTCCCTTCTACCGTCTTCCTGTCCACCTCCCATCTCCACCCTCACCCTCTCCTTCCATCCACATCCACCCTCTTCAACTTACAGCCGTTTTGAATCTCTTGAAGTGGAAAAAATGGAGTTGCGGAAGAGATGCGGGTGGGGGAGGGGCTGGGGAGGATTGTCTGAACCCGGAATCGAACCCCAAGGACTTGTAGATTTTCAGTCTCAGGTTATCTCAGCTGAGCTATTTCGGCTGACAGAATGCACGGTGTTTGAAATATGTATGAACGCCAATGCGAGGTGTGTTTGACTGCCTGGAATCCTAAAACCGTTTTCCTTTGCTGATTGTCGTATCAAAATGCGACCAATGCGACTTTCTGGCACACAAATGAGTCGCCTGTGATCCCCCCTACAGACTGTTCTCATGTCAAGGGCAAAGTGTTGTTGATTTGCAACATACTGCACATCTATGATCTCACCCACACCGAACTACGATAAAGTGACCACTGTTTTTCTCAAAACAGGATTTGAATCACTGGTTTTTCGAGGAACAGTTAAAACTTTGATGTAATGGACGGGTTTTGGAATTTCATGATTCCGACTCTGGTAGATTGCAGACTTTTGCGTCCTGGTTAATCTCATTCGAGAGGCCGTGTGTAACGTCACGTCGGTGACGCACTAAATTTCTTCTGTCTCAGTGTACACCGAGGACGGTGACACAATAAGCTCAAAATTGAGGAATAAAAAAGCACTACAGAAGGAATGTAATTCTTCCTTGCAGATATATTAGTCATGTCATTTAAATTGTGTTACTAAATCTCAGCAGTGGGTGAAAACAAAGTTCGTAGAGAGATTTCAAATTGCCTGGAAAATGTGTTAGTAACCTCACTGTCCTGTGGGGCTAAAGGTCAAAACTAGATAGGGAGAAAAAGGTTCATACAAGTAGTAAAAGATGAAAATTAGGGAAAACAGGTTCATAGAAGGAGGTTTAGTGTAGTACTTTACAGAAGAAAAAAACGTAAGTATCTCCTATCTTTTACGGAGGAATTTCACCAAGGGATGTATTTATTTCTATTCCTGAGAAGCTAACAGTTCACGGTCCTGTTGTGTGCTCTGTGTTGCCATGTCTGCTAGGGGATTTGGTGTCGTAACCAGCATTCGTTTGGAGTTATGGGCCTGTAATAATGTCATCATGGGAGCAAGAGTTACCTTACTTGTTTGCGATTTACCAGTCGACATCTATGCGCACCAACTGTCCCCAGTTGAACCCCACTTGCCTGAGAGTACAACAGAACGCAATGGTGAAAAAGAAGAGAGAGAGAGAGAGAGAGAGAGAGAGACTCACAGGAGTAAGTACTAATTCGAGAGTCGCTTTAAAATACTACCACTTTCAAAATAGTCGTCTGCAAAAGCTGAATGCTTTCAACAGTCCTTCATTGTCACATATTAATGGCGGTCTTCAGCAGTTTTTTCCCGCCTGTCTCAAACTGTGGTGATATAGAAGGCTCAAAAGAAGAAGAAGAAGAAGAAAAAGAAGAGACATTTCGATGGCGGAGTTCGAATGAGTTGTTCAGGGATATATTGGAATTTCATCACTTTGAGTATAGACTTCAGCAGATGGTGTGCCGGAGGGCGCTCGACCATCGATTGGTCGCTTAGTACTATAAATGCCTTCACCACCCTTCCACCCCACTCCAATCGTCTCCCATCCCCACTCCCTCTCTGAAAGTATGGTATCATGCAGTTCTCAAAATGGGATGGATAATGTGTTTTTACCCCATCAAGAGGAAGGTTTTTTTTCTTACGTTTGAAGGAATATTTGTTTGTTACTAGTATTGTATATAAGGCGTGTAAACGATTGTTGACTGTAAAGCGCTTAGAGCTTGGCCTCTAGCCGAGAATAGGCGCTATAAAAGTATTCATTATTATTATTATTATTTAGAAATAGAGTTTGTTTCTTACCGCCAATGACATTGACAAACAAAGCATATGACAAGACACTGGCGGTAAGAAACAAAACTCTATTTCTAAATTTTACTTCGTTCGCCGCCATCAGTCACTCCATTTTGAAATATTATTATTATTATTATTATTATATTATTATTATGTATGGGTTGGTCTTGCTGATTGTCGTCTGCTGATTGTTCCCCTAATGACGATTCTGTCTGGAGAACGATTCAGTGTTTTTGCTTGTTTGTTTGTTTGTAAATTTATTCATTTATTTATCGAATTATTCAATGATGCGTGTCTTTATCTATTCATTTACTGATTTATTGTTTATCTATCTTTTCATTTACTTATTTATTTATCATTATTCACTTACTCATTTATTTACTTCTTTATTCATCGATGTTCCCCCCCCCCCCCCCCCCAATCCTCTATGTCAGTCATCTGTAACGCAACAACATCGATCATCCTTGCATCTCTCTTTTCACCCTGTCCTTACACCTCCCCTGACCCGACAGGACGGGAAGCCTGGAAGGAAGAGGAGGGGAAAGGAAAGGTAGGGGAAGTCCGAGTGAAGAAAAAGATGCCGAGAAAACTGGAAATACCATCGCTCACAAGAGAGAGGGAAGGGTGGCGAGAGGAGACGGCTGGAGGTTGGGGGCGGGAGAGGAGGAGGAGGCGAGGATAGATGGGCGGGGTGGGGTGGGGGGGAGGGGGGTCCGTTCCGTAGAGACCGGTTATTAATTCTGCATCACGATTCCTTCAGCTTTTCGGAAAGACGTGGGAGCGTTGCCGTATGCTCTCAGGTTCCCTAAATCTACTCCCGGTAGGATAATGTCGGGGGTCTGATTAAGATTGGATTATTAAGGAAGACCGCAAAGGGAATTATGGGTGACAGCAAGGATGAGATGAGAGGAGTCGGGGAAAGGGGGGGGGGGGGGGAAGGGGAGGCGGGGTGGGGGGGGGGGTGGATGGGGGGGGGTGGGGGGGGGGGGAAGGGGTGAAAAGGGCAAGCGGGTGGTTTGGGTGTTGTGTTATGTCTGATGATGGTGCATTGCGCTGTGTGCGGTGGTATTGACTTCAGTTCGGTTGTGCTGCGTTGCTGCTACGTTGAATTGTCTTGTTTTGTATTGTGTTGTATTAGATCGTATCGTCTTGTACTGTATCGTGTTATCTTGTATGTGCTGCATCGTATTGTATTGTGTCGTATCGCACTGTACTGTACTGTGTTGTGTTGTGTTGGTGTGCTGTGCTGTGCTGTGCGTGTGGCTGTGCTGTGCTGTGTTGTGTTGTCTTTGTTGTGTTGTCTTTGTTGTGTTGTCTTTGTTGTGGTGCATTGCATTGAATTGTATTGTATTGTATTGTATTGTATTGTGTCGTGTCGTGTCGTGTCGTGTTGTATTGTATTGTATTACATTGTATTGCATTGTATTGCATTGCATTGTACTGTATAATAGGTCGTGGTGTGCACCCTATGTGATGAATCGGGGCAAGTGGTCGTGACAATCGTGATCTTAACGATGCGGCATGATGTGACAAAATGTATATGACAAACGCGACCAAACGGATTTGACACTCAGAAAAAAGGGGACATGAGGCCCAATAGCTGCAGTGAACGTGTCCAAATAGACGCGCATGGCCAAATGGCCAAATGAAGGTGATGAACATAAGCGCTGGGTGTGGCCAGAGTAACAAAATGGACGTGATAAAAAAAATGGCTGTATATCATGTGGTGTGATGCAAATGGGCAAATGGACTGAGGGATGAAGTCTAATGGGTGCGATGAATGTGGCGTGATGGATCCAATATACGTGTCTCAATAGATGCAGTGAATGTGGCCAAAGGGATACGATGAACGTAGCCAAATGGTTATGATGAACGTGGCCAAACGAATACGATGAATATGGCCAAATGGATACGATGAATATGGCCAAATTAATAGATGAACGTGGCCAAATGGATACGATGAACGTGGTCAAATTAATACGATGAACGTAGCCAAATGGATACGATGAATGGGGCCAAATGGATACGATGAACGTAGCCAAATTAATACGATGAACGAAGCCAAATGGATACGATGAACGTAGCCTAATGAGTACGATGAACGTGGCCAAATTAATACGATGAACGTAGCCAAACGGATACGATGAATGTGGCCAAATGGATACGATGAACGAAGCCAAATGGATGCGATGAACGTAGCCAAATTAATGCAATGAACGAAGCCAAATGGACACGATGAATGTAGCCAAATGAGAACGATGAACGTGGCCAAATTAATATAATGAATTAAGCAACAGATGTAATGAATATACCAAACAGATGCGGTGAATGTGGTCAAATAGATAAAATGAACATGGCGAGATGTGCGGGGTGGGGGGGGGGGTGGGGGTGGCAGTGAATGTAACCAAATGGATACGATGATTGTGGTCAAAGAAATGCCATGCCTGAGGCAAAATGAATGTGATGAACGTGGTTAAATGAATTCTATGAACTTGGCCAAAAAGATGCAATGAACATGGCTAACTGGATGCGACGAATATGGTCAGACAGACGCGATGAATGTGGCCAACTGAATACGATGAACGTGGCCAACTGAATACGATGAATGTGGCAAAAGGGATGCAAAGAACGTGGCCAAACGGATGCGATGACTGCAACTAATACATGCAATGAATGCGACCATATAGATAGGACGAACGTGGCCAGATGGATATGTTGACCATGTCTAAATAAATGTGAATATGCATGGTCACATTGACGCGATGAACGTGACCTAATGGATGCGATGAACATGGCCTAATGGATGCGATGAACATGGCCTAACGGATGCGATGAACGTAGCCAAATGGATGCCATGAACGTGGCTAATGGACGCGACGAACGTGGCCAAATGGATGCCATGAACGTGGCCTAATGAACGCGATGAACGTGGCCAAATGGATGCCATGAACGTGGCCTAAAGGACGCGAGGAACCTGGCCAAATGGATGCCATGAGCGTGGCTAATGGACGCGATGAACGTGGCTAATGGACGCGATGAACCTGGCTAAATGAATGCCATGAACGTGGCTAATGAACGCGATGAACGTAGCCAAATGGAGGCCATGAACGTGGCTAATGGACGCGATGAACCTGGCCAAATGGATGCCATGAACGTGGCCTAATGAACGCGATAAACGTAGCCAAATGGATGCCATGAACGTGGCTAATGGACGCGATGAACGTGGCTAATGGACGCGATGAACGTGCCCAATGGATGCCATGAACGTGGCTAATAAACGCGATGAACGTAGCCAAATGGATGCCATGAACGTGGCTAATGGACTCGATGAACCTGGCCAAATGGATGCCATGAACGTGGCTAATGGACGCGATGAACGTGGCCAAATGGATGCCATGAACGTGGCTAATGGACGCGATGAACGTGGTCAAATGGATGCCATGAACGTGGCTAATGGACGCGATGAACCTGGCCAAATGGATGCCATGAACGTGGCTATGGACGCGATGAACCTGGCCAAATGGATGCCATGAACGTGGCTAATGGACGCGATGAACGTGGCTACATGGATGCCATGAACGTGGCTAATGGACGCGATGAACCTGGCCAAATGGATGCCATGAACGTGGCTAATAGACGCGATGAACCTGGCCAAATGGATGCCATAAACGTGGCTAATGGACGCGATGAACCTGGCCAAATGGATGCCATGAACGTGGCCAAATGGATGCCATGAACGTGGCTAATGGACGCGATGAACCTGGCCAAATGGATGCCTATGAAACGAATGGCTAAGTGGACGCGATGAACGTGGCCAAATGGATGCCATGAACGTGGCTAATGAACGCGATGAACCTGGCCAAATGGATGCCATGAACGTGGCTAATGGACGCGATGAACCTGGCCAAATGGATGCCATGAACGTGGCTAAATGGATGCCATGAACGTGGCTAAATGGATGCCATGAACGTGGCCAATGGATGCCATGAATGTGGCCAAATGGATGCCATGAACGTGGGCTAATGGACGCGATGAACGTGGCCAAATGGATGCCACGAACGTGGCCTAAAGGACGCGATGATGCGACGAACATGGCCTAACGGGTGCGATGAACGTGGCCAAATGGACGCGATGAACGTGAGAAGAGGGATCTGATGACTGTTTCTAAATGCATGTGATGAACCTGACCAACTAAGCGCAGTCTTCCACCTGTTTTGAGTTAGCTAATCACCACTTCTTTAATGATAACGTTTCTCCCAAGAGCCATATTCCATTCTCTCTCTAACTCATCTCTCGTCTTCTCTCCCTCATTCTCTCCTCTCTCTCTCTCTCTCTCTCTCATTCTCTCCTCCTCCTCTCTCTTCTCTCTCTCTCTCTCTCTCTCTCTCTCTCTCTCTCTCTCTCTCTCTCTCTCTCACTAACACACATCACTCACTTACACACACCACACACACGCACCAGTTCCGCTTGATCGCATCTCCACCTCTCTCTCTCTCTCTCTCTCTCTCTCTCTCCCTCCACCTTTCTCTTTCTCTCTCTCTCTCTCTCTCTCTCTCTCTCTCTCTGTCTCACACACACACACACACACACACACACACACACACACACACACACACACACACACACACACACACATACACACACACACATACACACATTCTCTCTCTCTCTCCTCCTCTCTCTCTCTCTCTCTCCTCTCTCTCTCTCTCTCTCTCTCTCTCTCCCGCACCCCTAACCTACCCCCCACCCTTCCTCTCGGCCCATTAAATCCAGCAGTGGATGTTGAAGTTGCAAGAACAGTTCGATCGGCGAACGGTCCACAGTGACAGGCAGCGGAGAAAGCCTGCCAATCACTCTGTCACACAGCGGCCATTTACAGCAGTAACACGGGAATGGGCAGAGCGGATCCTGAGGGAACCCCCCACCCCCACCCCACCCCACCTCACCCCCCCATCCCCACCCCCACCCTACCCACCCCCACACACACACACACCGTCCCCATTCCTCCCGCAGTCCCCGCCATCCACCCTCTATTTCCATCACCCACCCACCCCGCCTAAACCTCCAACCCTTCCCACTAACTCTCTTCCTACCTCTCCCACCTAAACCTCCAACCCTTCCTACTACCTCTCTTCCTACCTCTAATCAATCGGGATTGTAACCCGTTGACTCGTTGCCTTCCGGGCCTCAACCTTGAAGTGCCCAGGGTAACAATATTTTGCCGCACGTGCTGTCGTTAGGATTGGGGTTGACTTGGGACGTGGAGGTAGCCCCCTCCCCGTCCGTCGACTCCGTGACTAAGCAATCATTGCCGCCAGTAGTGGGGAGTGGGGGGTGCGGTTGGGGGTGGTGGGGGGGGGGGGCTGTATTAGGTGTTGTTGACCTGCGTCTGTTGGATGGGAAGAGGCATCATTGAACACACCCCGGCACCGAAGGGATTAAGCAGCAGTGCAGGTCCTCCTCTGGTGGGTTTGCCCCCGTCACGATCACGATCTCGTTTGTTGATTGAGGGCTGCCTCTGGAGCGGATGTGTTGGAACTTGCGACTTGAAGAACGTGAAGTTTAACCATGCGTGGGGAGGGGGAGGAGGGGGGGGGGGGAACTGGAGAGATGTGGGGATGCTACCACGGAGGAGCACGAGGAAAAATGTTTTTACATCAAATGTAGATACCATGCCCCGCCCCGTCCAGATCTACTGCGCGGATGTAAAACCGGTGTAGAATTATAGATGCTGCCATCAAGAACACTTTTTTTTAACCGTTTTCTGATTGGGAATGTAGAATACAGGAATACTAGCTGCTGTGAAAATGAGCTGAGGTAACGTTTCTCTGCATGTATACCATAAACGTCGTGGGTAACATGTAGACCTTTTCATTCGCCGACCAAACGTTCTGTCCACTTAGTTAAGGAGGTTTGTTCGAGGACTCAATTGCATCAAGTCCATCTGTGTGAAATATACTGCTCGCTATGTCATGCTGACAAAACCGATGATGTGCTGATAGCAGACCGGTATTGTGCGTTTGGCTAACTGCTACTAGCAGACCGGTTTTGTGCGTTTTGGCTAACTGCTGATAGCAGACCGGTATTGTGCGTTTTGGCTAACTGCTGATAGCAGAGAGACCGGTATTGTGCATTTTGGCTAACTGCTAGTAGCAGACCGGTATTGTGCGTTTTGGCTAATTGCTAATAGCAGACCGGTAATTGTGCGTTTTGGCTAACTGCTAATAGCAGACCGGTATTGTGCGTTTTGGCTAACTGCTAATAGCAGAGAGACCGGTATTGTGCGTTTTGGCTAACTGCTAATAGCAGACCGGTATTGTGCGTTTTGGCTAACTGCTAATAGCAGACCGTATTGTGCGTTTTGGCTAACTGCTGATAGCAACCGGTATTGTGCGTTTTGGCTAACTGCTGATAGCAGACCGGTATGTGCGTTTTGGCTAACTGCTAATAGCAGACCGGTATTGTGCGTTTTGGCTAACTGCAATAGCAGACCAGTATTGTGCGTTTTGGCTAACTGCTAATAGCAGACCGTATTGTGCGTTTTGGCTAACTGCTGATAGCAGACCGGTATTGTGCGTTTTGGCTAACTGCTGATAGCAACCGGTATTGTGCGTTTTGGCTAACTGCTGATAGCAGACCGTATTGTGGCGTTTTGGCTAACTGCTAATAGCAGACCGTATTGTGCGTTTTGGCTAACTGCTGATAGCAGAGAGACCGGTATTGTGCGTTTTGGCTAACTGCTGATAGCAGACCGGTTATTGTGCGTTTTGGCTAACTGCTAATAGCAGACCGGTATTGTGCGTTTTGGCTAACTGCTAATAGCAGACAGTATTGTGCGTTTTGGCTAACTGCTAATAGCAGACCGTATGTGGCGTTTTGGCTAACTGCTGATAGCAGACCGGTATTGTCGTTTTGGCTAACGGCTGATAGCAGACCGTATTGTGCTTTTGGCAACTGCTGATAGCAGACCGGTATTGTGCGTTTTGGCTAACTGCTAATAGCAACCGGTATTGTGCGTTTTGGCTAACTGCTGATAGCGAGAGACCGGGTATTGTGCGTTTTGGCTAACTGCTAATAGCAGACCGGTTTGTGCGTTTTGGTTGACAGAGCCAGTCAGGAAAGAAAGAGCCAGTCAAGATTAAAGCCAGATAGGGTCCGAATAGCTCAGTGGTAAGCGCCGACTCGTAATCTTGGTGATCCTGGGTTGAGGGTTCGAACTCTCCGCCGAGCCGTTTCGGTACAGGGGGATTTTTCCCTTAACATTGGGTTCTGACTCCATTTCCATACAGTCCTTCGAATGAGATTATAAATGAGGTTCCATGTGTGAATGCACGCATAACATCTTGCACACACGTAAAACCCCATCACCAACTTTCGGAAGAGAGCCACTTGGCCGTTGGTTGGATGACACGTTACACATAGCATGCACCCCTGCATGAGAAATGGAAAGAATGAAGGAAGTAAGGAAATTGAGTGACGATATTGAACTATATTGACTGATGACACGGGAAACGACGAATGAAACGCCAGCTGGCAGCTCTCAGTCGGCACTACCCAGGTAGGCAGCCCGATGTGTTAACGAGTCTGGTGTGTAAAGCGCTTAGAGCTT
>JAFLJL010015517.1:0-13407 GCA_018398815.1 Conus ventricosus
TTCTTCCGTCTGTCTGTCTTGTCTGTCTGTCTGTCTTTTATAACCTGTCTCTTTCTCTTTGTCTCTGTATCTTCGTCTTTGTATTTTTTTTCATATGTTCTGACCATCTGTCTGTCTCTGTCTCTCTGTCTGTCTCTCTCTCTCTCTCTCTCTCTCTCTCTCTCTTCCTCTCTCTCTCTCTCTCTCCTCTCTGTGTGTGTGTGTGTGTGTGTGTGTGTGTGTGTGTGTGTGTGTGTGTATGTGTGTGTTTGTGTGTGTGTGTGTGTGGTGTGTGTGGTGTGCGTGTGTGTGTGTTTCACAATAGGGTAGATATCTCTTTCTCTCTATGTTTTAATCTTTTTTTTCTTTCCCTAATTTTCTGTTCTGCTCTGACCGTGTCCCTCTCTCTCTCCTCTCTCTCTCTCTCTCCTCCTCTCTCTCTCTCCTCCCTCTCTCTCTCTCTTCTCTCTCCCTCTCTCTCTCTCTCTGCTCTGTCTCTCTGTGTCTGTCTCGTCTCTCTCTGTTTCACAATAGTGTAGATATATCTTCTATCTCTGTTATAATTTTTTTTTCTCATTTCTTTTCTCTGTTAAGTGTGTGTGTGTGTGTGTGTGTGTGTGTGTGTGTGGTGTGTGTGTGTTTGCAATTGTTATTGGGGTGGGGGGGGGGGGCTCTAATCAATAGGTTCTTAATGTTTTGCTCTTTCGTGGGTTTTTTGTTTTGTTTTGAGATTATTATTTTTTTTTTTATAGTTTTCTCTTTCTCTTGTCTTCTTTATTCTTCTTCGTTGCGGGTTGTTTTGTTTTTGTTTTTGTTTTGTTCCCGCTCTTTCTCTGAGTTTAGAAGTTCACTCACACAGAAAGGGAATAGCCTTTAAATGTGGACATCGCGAAAGGCACAGGCCGGAGCGAGCGGTTTCAAAAGCATTAATCTCTCTCCGTTGTGTCTGGAGAAAAGTATAGATTGTCCACAGCGGGCCGGCAGCTTGATTTCACGAACACATGGGAAGACAGCGAGTTTTTACGGCCTTGTTTACTTTGCTGTGTCCTCTCAGGATGAGCAGAAAAAGAAGAAGAAATAAGCTAGTCACAAAAAGTTAAGGGCCAGACAGAAAAACTCTCACCAAAATAAAACGACATAACGCACAGGAAAACAGCTTATACCGTATTTTATTTCATGTCTTTAGCTTTCATGTCAATGCCATTGCAATTGTGTCAATTCAATTTTTCTGGACAAAATCAAGGATCAAACATCATAACCCCTCTTTTTGAAAATCACAAAATTGACAATTCACAAGAAAGTTTATTGAAAAGCTTCAGTAGTGCGTATGTCCGCCATTTGCACCCACACATTCCACGCATCTAGGCCTCATGGACTGGATCAGAGTCACAAGGGTCTGTTGAGGCATGGCGTTCCACGCCTGCAGCAGAAATTGGAACAGTTGGTGGAGGTCAACAGGAGGAGGGTGGTTGTCGTGGACGCGGCGTTCCAGATGGTCCCAAAAGATCTCAATAGGGTTCAAATCAGGTGAACGCGATGGCCAGTCCAGTCGTGGAACCTGCTGCGGCCTCAGGTAGTCGTTCACCACACGGGCGCGGTGTGGAGTGGCGTTGTCGTCCATGAGGGTGGCACCGGGTCCCATGGCTTGCAGAGTGGGGATAATCAACGGCCTCACGATTTCATCTCTGTACCTTACGCCAGTAAGTCTGCCTGGCACAAGGTGAAGGGGTGTCCTGCCATGAAGGTGGATGCCTCCCCATACCATCAGGGAGCCGCCTCCATAGCGATCGTGCTCACGAACACAGCCATCAGCGAGCCTCTTCCCCTGGACGACGCCAGACGCGTACCCGGCCGGCCATCATTTCGGGACAGGGAGAATCTTGACTCATCGGTGAAGAGGATGGTGCTCCATTGCTGCCTCGTCCATCGCTGATGACGTCGACACCACCTCCTTCTGGCCTGTCGATGGTGCTGTGTTAGTGGGAGACGGACGGCGGCCTTCTTGAGCGGAGGTTGAAACTGTGAAGGCGACCTCGGACGGTCTGGCGACTTACGTTGATGTTAGTCGTTCTTCTCAGCTCCTGTCTCAGAGTGGTTGCATTGATGGTTCTGCTGCGGACTGCTGTCAGCATCAAGTAGCGATCGTCTTGCCCGTTGGTGATTCTTGGCCGCCCTGAGCGTGGTCGTTCCTCGGCTCTTCCAGTGTCTTGGTATCGCTGGTGAAGGCGTTGAATGACTGAGTGGCTCACTCCCAGACGTCTTGCCACCTCTCTTCCAGAAATGCCATCTTGGAGCCATCCCAGAGCCCGGCCGCGATCTAGTGTTGACAGTTTTCGTCTTGGAGGCATGGTTATTGCAGCCCCGATTAGCGGTCATTTTATACCCACCGCAGGCAAATTGTCATTGAAAAGTGTTCAACATAGGCAGGCCTTGCACGTGCACTGTGCCGATTTCTCAATTCAAAACTGCTGTGTAATCTGCGCCTGGCCAAACTTCATGCATTATTCACGGAATTTTGGTGTTTTGGCTGAGCGCATATTCTCGACCCGAAAAATGCGTCGTCTGAAAGATTATTTCGGTCATACAGTGTGGTGTGTGAGCTGTCAGAATAGCTCAGAATGAAACACGCTGCGCTTTGTTTTACGAGCATTCAGACCCATTACTTAGAGTACCCCAAAATCTAAGGCGGGCCCTTTTTTGTTGTTGTACTTTTCTAGTGTTCACTAATTTTTCATCTCTTTCCTTTTTTTTTTTTTTTGGTCTCTTCTGTTCTTTTCTGTACATCTCTCTGTCGTCTCTCTCTCTCTCTGTCTCTCTGTCTCTGTCTCTCTGTCTCTGTCTCTCTCTCTGTCTCTCTGTCTCTCTGTCTCTGTCTCTGTCTCTCACTCACTCTCTCTCTCTCTCTCTCTCTCCTCTCTCTCTCTCTCTCTCTCTCTCTCTCTCTCTTTTCTGCGACGTCTCAGACTGACAGACAGACGGAGAGAGAGAGAGAGAGACAGACAGACAGACAGCCAGGCAGGCAGACAGACAGACAGAGAGAAACAGAGGCAGAGACAGAAGAAGGGGGGGGGGGTGTGTGTGAGGGAATTACATTGACGTTAATACGATATTTTCTTTTCATCTCCATCAACAACTAAGCAATGTTAAATTTAGAAAGAGAGGGGGTTAGTTACCGCCAAGGCAGAGACAAATAATAAGAAGAAGACCCAAGAGGTCCAAATGCATTGTGTCTTGTCCTGTACTCTGTCTGTGTCCTTGGCGGTAAACTAACCCCTCTCTTTCTAAATTTTGCTTCTTTTCCGCCCTCAGTCACTCCGTTTTGAAACTATGCAATGTTAGCGAGAGTGGCGCACGTCAGCTTGTGCATAGGTTTCAGCGGCAAAAACATGGACATGCAAAGAGAACTGATGCAAACGTGGAACTATTCAAAAGCTACGATGGTCCTGTCCCCCCCCCCCTCTCTCTCTCTCTCTCTCTCTCTCTCTCTCTCTCTCTCTCCTCTCTGTCTCTCTTTCTAGCTCTCACCATATCTCCCTATCTTTTTCTCTCTCTCTCTCCTCTCTCTCTCTCTCTCTCTCTCTCTCTCTCTCTCTCTCTCTCTCTCTCTCTCTCTCTCTCTCTTTCTGTCTCTGTCTGTCTGTCTCTCTTCTGTCTCTCTCTTTCTCTCTCTGTCTCTCACTTTCTCTCTCTTTCTCTCTGACCCTCGCCACCCCTCTTTCTCTCCCCTCTCCTCTCTTATACACCCCCCCCCCCCCCACCACACACACACACACACACACACACACACACACACACACACACACACAACAATACAATATTTATTCCTTTTACCCCTTCTGGGGTACGGAGGAAGGGTGTGTTTAAACCAATAACAGGAAAAGGAAAACAAACAAGCCAAAATAAAACATAAATTGCTGGTCAATGCTGACATAGACCAACAATTTACAACACTTGAGATAATTAATATACTTTGACAATAGAAGCATTTGTTTTGGATCAGTGGAAGATATCATTTGACAAAAATTACAGACACATTTTGGGGAGAGAAATCTTTTTGGCAAACACGTGTTGCACAAAGTAACGTGTGATGAACATTCCATGATAAAATGAAATTCATCACCTATTGCAGACATGTCACATTTATTACATAACATTTCTTCTTTTGGAATAGCAAATCGACGATCTACTTCAATTGGCAATTTAGGATTAGAACATCTAAATTTGACAAAGGGTAGATATAAACATCGGATAAGCTAGATATATACTTCTCCTCCTTATAATAAGATTTATAAAATTTGTAGAAAAAAACATTTGCTGCTAGTTTCAATGTCATATTACCACGCTTGACGAAAAGAGTATTACAAACTATTTTTGACCTTTCTACATAATGTTTTGACGTCTTTAAAAGATTAATTGTTCCAGACACAGTCAAAACCAGATTGTACAAGTATGTTTTTAATGCACGTTAACCAGGGAGAGCCAGTTACTGCACTATTGTGCAAATGTAACATGAAAGAATAGAACCTAACCGCCATTTTCCTCAACGGGAGATTGTACCAAACTAGCCCTTAAATCGAATCATTCGGACAAAGGCTGTAATTGATAAAGGGTAACGTCCTGTTTCACCATAAATCATGTTTGTCATTGTACTTCTTTTTAAGCGAAATATATATTTTTAAAATATACGCACAGAGGCGCGCCAAGGTACACATGCACACACGCACGCACACAAGCATGCACACACGCATTCACACACGCACGCACGCACACCCACGTACAGAAACCACACACACACACACACACACACACACACACCACACACACACACACACACACACACAGCAATGTCCTCAGACATTTCTATCCGGTAAGAACGAACGTGTTTACATCCTTTGCAAGACACATCGCAGAAGCCAGTCGAAAGTAACGCTGGTCAGACGAGATAAAAAAAAAAAAAAAACACACCCTAGGACACGCTGCAGGAGGTTGTCCACTCCAGGATGTCGTTCTCTGTGACATGTCTTCAGTACTCTGTGGTGTTCACTGTAGGATGTCTTTCTCTATGACATGTCTTCAGTACTCTGTGGTGTTCACTGTAGGATGTCTTTCTCTATGACATGTCTTCAGTACTCTGTGGTGTTCACTGTAGGATGTCTTTCTCTATGACATGTCTTCAGTACTCTGTGGTGTTCACTGTAGGATGTCTTTCTCTGTGACATGTCTTCAGTACTCTGTGGTGTTCACTGTAGGATGTCTTTCTTTATGACATGTCTTCTGCACTCTGTGGTGTTTTCACTGTAGGATGTCTTTCTCTATGGCATGTCTTCAGCACTCTGTGGTGTTTTCACTGTAGGATGTCTTTCTCTATGACATGCCTTCAACACTCTCTGCGGTGTTCACTGTAGGATGTCTTTCTCTATGACATGTCTTCTGCACTCTGTGTGGTGTTCACTGTAGGATGTCTTTCTCTATAGCATGTCTTCTGCACTCTGTGGTGTTCACTGTAGGATGTCTTTCTCTATAGCATGTCTTCAACATTCTCTGTGGTGTTCACTGTAGGATGTCTTTCTCTATGACATGTCTTCAGCGCTCTGTGGTGTTCACTGTAGATGTCTTTCTCTATGACATGTCTTCAGCACTCTGTGTGGTGTTCACTGTAGGATGTCTTTCTCTATGACATGTCTTCAGTACTCTGTGGTGTTCACTGTAGATGTCTTTCTCTATGACAAGTCTTCAGCACTCTCTGGGGTGTTCACTGTAGGATGTCTTTCTCTATGACATGTCTTCAGTACTCTGTGGTGTTCACTGTAGGATGTCTTTCTCTATGGCATGTCTTCAGCACTCTCTGTGGTGTTCACTGTAGGATGTCTTTCTCTATGGCATGTCTTCTGCACTCTCTGTGGTGTTCACTGTAGGATGTCTTTCTCTATGACAAGTCTTCAGCACTCTCTGTGGTGTTCACTGTAGGATGTCTTTCTTATCTTTCATGCCTTAGCTTATTGTCCAGTCCCATGAAGCATTGAAGCCGGGCAGGCCTATAGAGTTAACTCTGCCATCAGAATGCAGGAAGAAGGTGTGTGTGTGTGTGTGTGTGTGTGTGTGTGTGTGTGGGTGGGTGGGGGGGGGGGCTCGGTATACAAAACTATTGACGGTCGTCAGCGTGTGTGTGTGTGTGTGTGTGTGTGTGTGTGTGTGTGTGTGTGGTGTGTGTGTGTGTGTGTGTGTGTGTGTGTGTGAAGCTGCCAAGAAGCAGGTCCGAGTCCTCGGGTTTTTTCCGTACTTTCTTTCGGCTCCAGTCCAAGCCAGGTATCACTTCCTGTTTCTGGTTTTTCTAGAACACAAGTGGAGCTCACTCTGCATGACAAGGGCTATGAGGCGTGCCAAGGGCAGCTATTACTCTCCGACAACACGTGTCGAAAGGGAGACAACAGGGGCTCGTTGACGGTGGTCTCTGTTTACAGGTTGGGAAAGTTAGGGGTGGAATTTTTGTTTTAAGGTTTGTTTCTTGGGCAAGAATGTCGTATAAAGTGACGTGATCCATAAAGAACCCCCCCCCCCCCCCCCTTTCCCCCGAACCCCCCCCCCCCCCTCCCCCCTCCCATAGGAACAGATCTATCAGAGGGACTCAACCCCCGCGCGTTTAACAATGCACCTATTCTTTCTACCCCCCCCCCCCCCCCTCCTCGTCTCTTCCTTCCCCCTCCTCCTGCTCTTTCTCTTCACCACCACCACCCCTCCCCCATCTCTCCCAGCACCCCTACATCCGCGCATCGCGCCTCTCCTTCCTCCCCCTACCAACTTCCAACTCTGTATCACACACACACAACACAACACAAGACAACACACACACACACACACACACACACACACACACACACACACACAAAACACACACCACACACACACAGAGGACCCCCCGTGATCCTTTGTGTGCAAATTACAGCCGACCTCTCTCGCTCTAACGGTGCAGCCGCATTCAGCCGCCGATGGATAGCATGAGAAGGAGGGGGGAAGGGGGGGAGGGATGAGAGAGAGGGGGGGTAGGGATGGGTAAGGATGACAGGTGGGAGGGAGGGAGGAAAGGAGGGGGGGGAGGGGAGGAAGGAAGGAGGAAAGTTTTTAGAGAGAAGAGAAAAGCAAATAACGGGAGTTAGAAGAGGATGTAAGGAGGTGGGGGAGGGAGGGGAGGGGAGGGAGGGAGGGGGGGGGGGGGGAGGGCGGGCTGTCTTAGCAGGAAGTGAGAAGGGGGAAGAGGGGGGGGGGGGGGGGGGGGGGGGGGGGGGGGGGGGGGGGGGGGGGGGCGGGGGAGAGGGAGTAAGAAAGAGAGAGAGTGTGTGTGGAAGGAAGGGGGGGGGGGGACGTGGAGGGGGAGAAAAAGGTGGAAATAAAAAACGAAAACCAAACGAGAGGGCGGTCGGGTTGTGCGAAGGGCAATGGCATGAACTGGCCGTGGCGGTCTTACCTATACTCCCGGCGGGCAAGTTCCGCTGCAATGGTATGCAGACTGAGGAAGGGGGGGGGGGGGGGGGGGGGTGGGGGGGGGGGGGTTGGGTGGGGGAGGGAGAGAAAGCGAGGGCAGTACAGGACGTTGCTCTCTTGGTGCCCTCTTACCCCCTCCCTCCCTCCCGTTCCTCCATCCTCCATCCACCCCCCCCCCCCCCTATCCCTCTGCTTCCCCCCCCCCTCCTCCTCCCTCCTCCCCCTTCACCCCCCCCCCCCCAACACCGTCCGTCCTCCCTCCCCTCCCCCCCCCCCCCCCCCCACCACCGCCCCCTATTTCATTCGCCTCTCCCATTCCTTATCTTCTATTTCTTTTGCTCCACAGGTTGTTTCTGTTGAAGAGGGATTTTTTTTTTTTCTTTTTTTTCTTTTTGTCTTTTTTTTTTGTTTTTTGTTTTTTGACGCGCTGCGCTGTATGCGTGTATGGGGGATACGGGAGTGATGGGGTAATGGAAGGTGGGTGGGGTGGGGTGGGGGTGGGGGAAGGAGGGGGACGGCGTGGGGAGAAGGGGGCTGGTGGGTGAAGGGAGGGGGGAGGGGGGCGGGCGGTGTTGTTTGGTGTAGGGTGCAAGGTGAAAAAAGAACAAGAAGAAGAAGGGAAAAAAAAAAGAAAGTGGTTTGCAGGCTGGGGCGAAGAAAAAAAAAAAGAAAGAAGAAAAAAAAAAAAAAAAGATGAACAGTTTGGGCCTCTTACAGGTCGTTGTGTGAATGCTTTCTTTGTCTGCCTGTATGTGTGTGTGTGTGTGTGTGTGTGTGTGTGTGTCCCCCCCCTCCCTCCCCCCCCCCCCCCCCCACACACACACACACAAGAACACAAAATTGTATGAGAAGACTGCATCAATCTTATCTTGATTACCATTAGCGATGTTTGTTAGAAAATGCACTATCGCTTCCACTTGAAAAAAAAGAAACAAAAAAGAAAGAAGACGAAAACCTCTGTTATGTTAAATGACCCTGGTATAACCCAGTTAAATTACCGTGCATGGAGAACCATTACTCTGCAACCAAAAGCGTCATATGTTAGAGAGTTGTATTAACATCAAAGGTGACATGAATGCTTATTGTGATGATACATGATTGAAGGCAAGGAACAGATTAAACCTTTTTACAAAACTCGTTAACAGAGAACCTTTGGAGAAATGGGCGCAGAAACCTTAGTTCATTTCCGACAGTTCTCATAAGATCCAGACCTTCTTTGGGGACAAGAAGTATGGCTTTAGTGCCACAAAATATTCATTACAAAACCTTTCAAAGCGTGTATTATAATACATCCTATATATATATCAACTGGCGCTTGATTTTTCCCAGCCATTCATCGAATAAGCAAACATACAGAGCACTGACAGTCACCATTTGACCATTTGTGATGACGAGGTGTTTTTGACAATTACGGTGTATCACTGGAGGAAAGAATCTACAGATTTATAGATTCCTCTATCGAGATCGACTGATGAAAATTACAGCCTCATTTAGGGGGAAAAACTTTATGGGAAAGTTTGAATACAAATACTGATAAAAGAAAAATCAGATTGCGCCTTCAAGGAAAACCTTTCTATTGAAATGAATCAACAAAGCTGTCGAATTCAGCAGGTATTATTGTAGATTTTAAAAAAACATTTTTTTTTTTTAAAGGTTCCTTTTTTTCGCTTCCCAAATTAAATGCTCTCAAAAAAAGTTCTCAGAAATGAAACTGTCCAGAATATGGTGAACGTTTTTGAAATCACGTTTGATTTCCCCCCCCCCCCCCCCCCCCCCCCCCCCCCCCCCCCCCCCCCCCCCCCCCCCCCCCCCCCCCCCCCCCCCCCCCCCCCCCCCCCCCCCCCCCCGCCCCCCCCCCCCCCCCCCCCCCCCCCCCCCCCCCCCCCCCCCCCCCCCCCCCCCCCCCCCCACGATGTTCGCTAACATAAAAATTTTTTTTCAGTGGGAAAAGTATGCCAAATATAAAATGCAACCCTACCCTTTATTGAAACCTTCGAAGGTAGCCCCTTGGGTTTTTTCCTTTTGAGACGATCTAACTTCAAATTTATGTGAATAAAATCTTCTTTTTTTTGGTTATTTGTAGGCGTTGTAAGTAAGTTTATGTACTTTTTGATGCAGGTTCAAGGTTTTCCCCATCCCAAACCTCCACCTTCCCCCTTTCCCCTCTTTCTTCTTTTTTTTTTTCTTTTTTTTTTTCCTTTTTCGTTTACATGAGATACTGAAACCTATATCACTTCCCCCTCTACCCCATCAACCCCACACACCCAAACACACACACACGCAGCACGCAGCAGCCGCACGCACGCACGGCACGCCGCACGCACACGCGCGCGCGCCGGGGGTTAGTGAAAAAAAAAAATTCAACTAGGAACGAACAACCCCACACACACACACCACACACACACCACACGCACGCACGCCGCACCGCACACACACACACACACACACCAAAACAACACGTATGCGGTTTAATATCTTTACAGTGAAAGGCGTTACTGAAGAAGAACAACCACACAAAACACACCACACACACACACACACCACAACCCCAAATGTACTCACTCACTACTCGCGGTCACGCTCTCTTTCCCCAACATACACACGCGCGCATCATCATCTTTATCATCTCCATCACACAAACATCCTCATATTTTTTCACGCTTTTAGTGACTTCTCTTTGCGTCATTCATTTTACCCTTTTAAACTTTTGAAAGAAATCTTGAGAGCAAAAGGTTTCTTTGAGAGAGAGAGAGAGAGAGGGGGGGGGGGGGGGGGAGGGAGAGAGAGAGAGGGGAGAGAGAGAGAGAGAGGAGATAGAGAGAGAGAGAGAGGAGAGAGAGAGGAGAGAGAGAGAGAGAGAGAGAGGAGAGAGAGAGAGAGAGAGAGAATTTTACTCAGTATAAGTCATGGCTGCATTTGATAGGGGTAAAACTACAGTGACAATACGCTTTGGAATGAAGAATGAATAATGAGACAAATAATCATATTACACTACAGTTTAGCATTTAATCCGTGTTGATTGCATCGTCCAACACACTTCAAACCGAAATAATGTAGTGTGTCTTTTAAATGCTTAAAGTCTATACCATTTCTTCAGTATCCTTTCGTTTTGGTCTGTAATAAAGCTATACAATAATAAACAGATTTGGATTTCCACAATTTTTGTTTGTTTGCTTCTTGCTTTTCATTGTCATTTCTCAAATTCTGGAAGTCGGGCATTGCTACAAAAAGATGTTCATTTTAGTTTGCATTTTTGTTGAATGGATGCTCTATAACATCTTTATCAACATTAACGTTTGTCAGCCATTCTGATTTCTGAATCTTAGTGATTCTCATTTTAACTGTCTGTGAATATCAAAGGAAAAGACACGCTGCACGGTTCCTGACGAATGAAATGTTCTATGAAAAGCACACCATTCCTGCACGAATAACTTCTTTTCCAATTGTTTGCATGTGTTAGTAGCCTTTAACGAAGTTCAAAATGACGTGGATAGTTTTAACAGCGTGATTTATCGAATTAAACCGGAACTCATTTTGAAAGAGGAAAAAAAACAAACAAACAAACAACAAAAAAACCAAGAAAAAAGGGGAAAAAATCACGATTATCAGGTTCCAGAATGTCTTACTTCGTAATTCTTAACTGAGAAATTGTCATACAAGCCTTATATGGTAATCTTTCTTAAGCATGTTTTGCTACCGCTCGCAAAGTCCTTGAAGCAGATGTAAAACAAAGGCAGATAGTGAAATAGATTGTCAACTTATTCATAACAACCTACAACACCCATTGTCTCACCATTCAAAATCCATACTTCCCTTGCTGCTGAGTTTCCCTCTTTCTAAAAGCCACAAAATCTACTTTCTCCATACTCATGTGAGTTAAAGCCTGGCAGCTGAATTTGAAAAATGCTGTTTAGTTGTGTTTCGAGTGCAACTGGATTTTTCGGTAACAGAGCTAAAATCATCAGCTGGTGACAGATCACCCATTTTCAATAATTCCTAAGCCAAGTCGTTGATGAATAAGGAAAATAACACAGGCTGCAAGCATGACCCTGTTTTCACACCCTCTGTGCACAAAATACATTCTTTGAATTCGTTGCCAGATTTTACTTTTGTTTTAGCATTAGAAGACTTGCTCAATACACTGAAATAGCTTTCCTTTAACGCCACTCTGTTTAAGAATACGCCAGAGTTGTTTCCCTTAAACAGAGTCAAAGGCCTTATCAAAATCAATAAATGCACTGTTTTGGTTCTTAATACCAGTCTCATATTCACTAGTGCTACTCTACTTCTTTGCACATAGTTGTAACCTGTAGCTGATAATAGAACGCATAGCTGATAATAGAACATATAGCTGATAATAGAACATATAGCTGATGAGAGAACATATAACTGATAATAGAACATGCAGCTGATAATATAAACATATAGCTGATGATAGAAACATATAGCTGATGATTGAACTGTACGTTCTGCTGCTGATACCACAAAAGGATACACCTCGTTATTACCAGGATCGTTGTTGTTGTTGTCGTACCCTGGCTAAAAGACTCCAGGGATCATCCGAACAGCCAAAGTATTTGAACACTATGGTACAAATGCATCAGCTGGGGATAGGAACATTACGTGTGTGACGTTTTTGATTACCCCGCCACACGGGCACCACACTCCGACTTCGGGGGATTTTGGAGACTGATAATGCTATGCTAGGAACTTGTCACTACTGAAGACAATCCCCGCATAACTATGCAGAGCATAACAACATTTTGATGTAGCCTTGGTGTTCTAGCCTATGTCATTGGCCTGACACAGCCTTAAGCCAAGGCGAAACAGGATCGATTACATTAGTTTCCTCAAACAAGCGTGCTTCGATTGATTCTACCCAGTCCTCGGGGGGGGGGGGGGGGGGGGGGGAAATTCCTTTTATCAGAAAGGGCACAGACAGACACAGACAGACAGACAGACAGTTCTAGGCGAGCAGTGAAAGCACTGGGTGGTTCATGCACGCTGACATGTATGATAGATGATACCCCCACGTGACATGATATGAAACGCCAAGTGACTTGTGCGCAAGACGACGTGGTGTCAAATTACGTCTCTCCTCCTGTCACGTGACGGTTCATCACCATTATATCCTGTCAAAAGGTGGGGACACCACTGTAAATTACGGGTTGCTCCGTTTGATGCTGAGTTTCCGGCCGACTGGCCACCTGGTCAATTAATTCACTCCTTTCAGTGGGGAAGGGTGGAAGGGTAGGGAGAAATATTACGGTGGGGGGGGGGGGGAGGGGGGGGAGGAGGGGGGAGAAGATGGATGGGGGTGGGGGTGGTGAGGGACGTCTGTCGGGGATGGAGTAGGTAGGGATGGTTCGAATCCGGGTTTTGACACCTTGTACTAAGGGTGCTGGCACCGCCACAGATGAAAGACAATTCCACCTGCTGTTGGTGCCTGCACCTCTAAAGATACCTGAAAGAGCGAGCACCTCTAAAGATACCCTGAAAAGCCGAGCACCTCTAAAGATACCCTGAAAGAGCGAGCACCTCTAAAGATACCCTGAAAGGCCGAGCACCTCTTAAAGATATCCTGAAAGACTGAGCACCTCTAAAGATACCCTGAAAGACCGAGCACCTCTAAAGACACCTTGAAAGACCGAGCACCTCTAAAGATACCCTGAAAGACCGAGCACCTCTAAAGATACCCTGAAAGGCCGAGCACCTCTAAAGATACCTGAAAGACCAAGCACCTCTAAAGATACCCTGAAAGACTGAGCACCTCTAAAGATACCCTGAAAGACTAAGCACGCGCGCGGGCGCGCGCACACACACACACACACACACACACACACACACACACACACATCACTCTACACAAGGTGATAGCTTAACAATTTAAGACGGATCAGTGTTAAATATTTGTACTTTGCTGACAACATTTTTGGTTTGGTTCATATT
>JAFLJL010015518.1:0-17500 GCA_018398815.1 Conus ventricosus
AACACTCCAAACTGGATCTGTTGCCCTGATGCGAGTGTCCCCTTCTGCTTCCCCCGGTAAATAAAGGTACCTTACTTTCAAGCCAAATGGTAATAGTTTGCCAGATGAACTGGAGTCTCCTTCAGCAACATTTATTGTTTGTTTTTTGATTGCTTGTACTGGTTTTAGCCCTTTAAATTCTTCATTATTCATTGCGTGCAAAACTAAGGGCAGTCTTCTAACCCATTCTGTGTTGCGAGAATTGTCAATCAGCTCTCTATGATACTGGTAGGAGAAAAGCCTTTCAGATAACTGTTTGTTAAAGTTTTCAACCAAAGCCTGTGATCTGTGAACTCCTGGGATGCCTCTTTTAATGGTAACTCTATGTTTTAACAATAATTGATTCACTTGGCCTTTAAATTCTTTTCCATCGTCGACTTGAATCATGCGAGGATAAGTTAGCGGGCCTCGTTGGTATATCAGCTGTATGGCAACAGCAACAGCAGAAGCACTCTTTTGTGTTAATGGTTCCGCATCTTTATATCTTGAAGCTATGTCAATGACTGCAAGTGCGTACTTAAATCTTTTTCGTCTAATCGTATCATGGGGTAAATATAGAAGGTCCATTTGATGGGTGTCGTTCGGTATTGTGTTTACAAAGTGGGGTCTCTGTATTCGTCTAGGCGCAGGTAAATAAATTTGCCAAATCGCTTGTTCAGATAACCATTCTTTTGCTGTTTGTTCACTGACTCCCGCTGCTTGGCTTAGCTTTTTTATTGCCGTGATTCCCTTCCAATATCCTTTGGCGAATAATAGATTTTGTTCATTTTTATTCAGCCAATATTATGTGCAACAAAATACACGACAGTCATGCCAAAGACAATAAACACGATTTCTTGCATCTTTTGTTTTTCTGATGGTTGATAAAAGTCGCTGAATTTTGGTGGGGGTAATGTCTCGATTGGTTTGCCTGTTACAAGATAATATTCTTTTATTGCTTGGTCAACGTCTTTAAATGTGTAAGCCGCATGTCCCTGTTTTTTCAGTTTGTTATTAATAAAATCTAACTGCTCAATTCTCTGCTTTTCATAGGCGTCTTGTGCTGCGGCTAGTTGCTCCATAGCTTTGTTATGTCTTTTTCTCTCGCCGTCATCCCGCAGTTTACTAAACGCGTATTACTTCTGCTAAAAGCAAGTGCATTAACCACAGCGCCGCCTATCATCATTACGAGTGAAGCCATTTTTATAAATGTATTTTTTTAATTTTACATATTGATACTGTCAGAATTATTCCTTGCTTAACTAGAAAATCTTTCGTAGCAAATGAAGCTGTAATAACAGCAATCAGCTTTGCTGAGTCTTCAAAGTCTAGTTTGCCAAGATCTGCCAGTTTTATTTTTAACAGGCTTTTACCAAGCATTGTGTATCCTACACTTAGGCCTCCAATAACAGCAGAATGGTATACAAGTTAGTAACAGTTTTTTCGGTGCTCATTTTTAAAAATAAAATAATTATAATTGATAAAAAACATGAACAGCGATGATCTACTACAGCTACAGGGCGGCCTAAACTTCCTGAACTTATGATTACAAATGATCAAGTTGATGACCAAGCTATTATGCCAAAAAGAGAAAGGTTGTATTCTTTGGCAGCATGTGGAAAAACAAAACAGTTCCTCGGAAATGAATTCAGCATAGAACAGATTCAACAGATGTCGCCGCAAGACATTGTAAAGTATCATAACAGGTATGAAGCGCAACTAGGATCAAGAATGGTAAAAAGTGTAGGGCAACGGTTCTTAGTTTGTACACTAAACTAGTAAGTATATTTGCGCACTATTGATTCTAAACAAGACTTTATGTATGATTTAACGCAGGATCCAGTTTTAACAAAGTCATTAGAGTCTCTAGGATGTGATCTGTATTACAGATTTGGAACATTATTATCGCCGCTAATCATGGATTAATTACTTTTAATCATATAGATTTTATTTCCCTTCAAAATGACCGAGCCAGAAAATCAGCAGAATCAGAATCAGAAAACATTGAATCAGGTGAAAGTGGTCAGTAAAAAACTCATCCTGGACGCGTTGCAGCAGGAAAAAGATTAGCAGAGTGGAACAAGCGAACAAAATTTAATGTTACAATCACAAAATATAGCTCATAATGAAAAAGTGCCAGAGCCGCAGCCAGTTGTTTCAATGCGGCTATAAAAACACCAGAACAAGTTGATCCTACAGCAACGCCAGGGTTGCCTACACCGCCAAAGTCTTCACAGAATTTTCTTAAAACAATTGTCATTTTTGGCAGCATTGCTGCTGCTGGGGGTGGTTATTACGGTTATAAAATATTATAAACAAAGACAAAAACCAAAGCAGTCCAAACAATCTCAACCACTAAATACAAAAGCCAAACACAACAGCATGCCAGAACCGCCAACAACAAAAGATCATTTTGATCCATTTAAAATGGAATAATACTTTAAGAACTTAATAAATAATTATAAGTTGACTTGAATAAGAACTTGGTTGTACTTAGAGGATAACTTAGTTATGAACTTGGGATGACTTGAGTAAGAACTTGACGGGACTTGATCAAGAACTTATTAAGAACTTGAGGTGACTTAAGTAGAAACTTAAAGGTGACTTGAGTAAAAACTTAAAGGCGACTTGATTAAGAACTTAATTAAGATCTGATTTAAGGACTTGGGGTGACTTAATTAGAACTTAATTTAAGGACTTGGGGTGGCTTAATAAGGGGACTTGGCGGTGGTGATTTAATAAGGGACCTTTTGGGGGGTGACTTTAAGGAACTTGGGGGGGCTTGGGGTTGAAGGCAGTTTCTTGTCAAGTGTCTCAAAGTGGCAGGAGCTGCCAAGAAAAAGTGGGAACTGGAGGACCACTTGACTTTGTGACTGAACAGGCTGTACCATTGCGCTGAGTAAGTGATTCGTGCCTGGCTTAGCATTCAACGTGTTTAGTAACGCGCCCGCTGTGTGAACCAGACCTATCATTTGGTGATTAGTTGGCTGGCCTTCCATTAACTGTCTCGCCTCTTCAACGTTTATTGAGTGCGCGCTTGTTGGCTGTGTAAAATTAAATATGCCGGCCTCCTACTTGTGTAATGGCTCAACAGTGCTGGTCTATCGCAAGAACTGGACGTGTATATACTATTACGTGACGAGGAGGACATAGAGATTGATGCACGAAGAAGTCACAAATAGTGCTATTGAAGAAATAATCAATACAATTCAAAGACCAGATATAGACTACCATTCGGCCTTGTGCTCAGTACTGGGACACATTTTCAACGCATTATAAACAAATCTGGTGGAAAGAGCAGCAAATGAATTTGAAATAAGAAGAAAAAGAAAAATTTACCAAAACACCCGGGCAGTTTCAGTTCAATTAAAAAAAAGACAGCATATAAACAATATCTAAAAAGGTCTTCATTATTCTGTCTGGGTATAGATTTATTAAAAGCCTTAAATATCACAAAACAGAAAACGTTTAAGACAGTGTTGAAAGCGTTATCCCAGTCTTTGATGGAAACAAAAAACTCTGAAGCAAAATAGAAAAGAAATTTAACTGATGGCCAAACTGCACTTGGCTTAATAAATCATACCGCAGCCTTTCAAACAGTATCTAAAAATTATGGAAAATGGTGCGAAGGTCTTTGTTTACAATAAAAACGAAGAAATATTAAGAAATTTGTTACAAGTCTCATTAAGAGTACTCCCTTCGTTGGATGAATAAAATCTGTGAAAGACGTACATGAACTCTTTGAAAAACTATCCAGAACTGCATTCTATTACTCAAGCCCATCGTGTGACACCAAGATACATGCTGCTCTGAAAACCCACGCCAGTGTGCAGTCCAATGGAGGTGAAGAAGGGTATGTGGGCATTGTTTAATTGTAGCATTGACAATACTTGGACTGGTCTGTGCCGATGTGTTTGTTGTAACAAAGACCTTCTTATCTGATCAAGTCGTAAGGACTAGCTTGAAAGGCATGACTCTAAATGATTCGGGTGTCGGCTTAATGACGGGTCTCTTTCGCCCCGTCGCCCCACGCCGCCTCGCGTCTTCTGTCTGTATTTCGCATGAAAGACAGAGACTCATGTTGAAGAATTTTTTGCGCGAGAAATGTATGTTCTTAAAAATGATCAGGAAAAACACAGGAAAGATTAAGCACAAAAACTAAATCTAAAAAGTTTAGTAATTAGTTATGAAAAGGCATATTCCTACACAGTATGTGTGTTGTAGAGTTTATAGTTAGAGAACTATTAAAATGCCTCTCACTAACTCACCCCGGCGAGGGGTGAGGGCGGGGTGAGTTAGGATGGGCATTTATAGTTTCTCTGATTTTTGATTTGTTCCCTCAAGCGGTTGAGGGAAGAAAAAAAGAAAAGAAATTAATTATTTATTGTGTATAATATTTGCATTTGTTGTTTTTTTTCTATTTTGATATGCGTTTCGGTGGCCTTGACATTTCCTTTGGTTGCTCTACTCCCCGTTAAGGTTTTTTTTTTGGCAGGATTTCTTTTTGACCCTTCCCCCCTCGGACCATTGGCTCACACCTCCTCTTGCTCGTACCTGGCAGCAACTGGGGGCAGGGCAATTTGAGGAGGCGCTGTCCTTCCCGAGTGTAGTAGATTTTGTTTTGTCCCCTTCCCCTGGGACTGATAGCCACAACTCTTCCTGCGTTTTTGCAGGGGGGCATGGCGTTGGGGAGGCGCGTAGTCCTTCCCTACTCGTAACTTTCCTATTTCTTTCCCTTCTCCTATTGTTTATTTTGATTTTTCCCCTTGCCCCCTCAGAGTGTGGGATCGACTTACCTCCGTTCATCGCTACTAGGTGTAGGTGGTGGAGTTGATTACAGCTCAGCCCAAAATAAACTATCTTGTATCTTTTGATTATTTTACTTTTTCGGTGTGTTGCGAGATTTTCTTTGCGTTGGGTTGTGAATTGAAAAATTAGTATGGAGGATTGTTTATTATTTTATATCTTTTACGTAGTGTGGTGATATTGAGCGTGATTTGTTTTCCCGTCTCCAGTTTCACGGGAGATAGTGACCCACCTAGGGTGTCTGTACTGATGACGGGTTTCTTTAGCTTTTCTAGATTTCGTCTCACTGTTCCGGTCCGGTGTAGCCTTTCATTTGCCTTTCTCCCCCTTTTTCAAAACCTCTTAAACCTTCTCATCAATAGCTCCTATTTTGATTTTCTTTCTACATTTTTCTCATCTTTTAGGTAGGATTTCCGCTAGTGTTGTGTTTCATTCCCCTCTTTTTTAATTGTTTGTGCTTCCATTGTTTTATAAAATTAATCTTCATTTCTTGTATAAGGGCGGTACATTTGTTTTGTAAAATTATTTGCAAATTAAGTAGGAAAGAAGACTGACAACAAGAAATTTTAAGAACTAAAACTTTAAAAAGATTTATTTTCCAGAAATCTTTTGTATTGTGTGTTTTTCCTTTCTAGGAAAAAACGATTAGCATTGAACGTCATTTTTTTTTTAAAATTACCCAAAATTGATACACTGTGCAAGAACAATATACTTATGGGGAAAATTACATTCCTTGTGTGTCAATTACCGTGTTTTTAGTAAGCCGTTTTCTGTTTATACCGAAATTGAATCGCTGTATTTATTTGTATATTATTATAATTACATTTTTGTGAAATCATTAAAGCGCCATCATATTATCGCTCTTATTTTTATTCATATTTAGAAATTGTGTTGTATGTGTTTATATCCTGGTTGCGGTTCATTCTGGATAATTTTGATAAAATGGAACAAGCGGAAAGCGCTTGGGTTTTGATGGAGAAAGAAAAAATTACCAACTATGTGCAAACAATACATAGATAGGGCAGACAGGTCTAAAGAGGAATAGAGAAGAAAAATCAAAGGAAACTAGAGAGAGAAGAAAATCAAGGGAAACAACTAGAAAAGTGAAGAAAGGAAACTAGTAAAAGAGAGAAAAATCAAAGGAAACTAGAAAGTGAAGAAAGGAAGATTACAGAGGGAAGCTGAAATTGAAGAAAAAAGACTACAGAGGGAAGTGAATGCTGAAGAACGTCAAATTAAGTTGAGGCAGTTTGAACTAGAGGGTCTGAATGCTGAAAATTAAAAGATTACAGGCATCGAGTGGAACCTCCACAGTCGGTTCTTTCCGCAAGCTCGCCTCAACCCGGAAAACAGCATCTATCCAAAGTTAACACCCTTCGAGGAATAAAACACGAGACATCGATAGTTTTTCTTTTCTGATTGAAAGTCACGCAACGTCTTGCGGTTGGCCAAAGGAAAAGTGGACATTGTATATTGCGTCGTTGTTTAAGGGTAGGCTTTGGCATTGTACCCACACACTCGCGGCGAAACAAAACTTACTTGGGATCAGTTGAAAGAAGAACCTCCTCAGAAATTTCAATGTTCTGTGATCGTTTTTCGCGAAACGTTTCCATTCTTGTGCGCCTGACAATGGAGAATCGTTTCCGTCGTTTCTAATCGTTGGCGTCATTGTTTAGACGACTGGATGATTTATCCAGACGAGCAAAACTTTTCAGTCACTGCGAGATCTCCTTCTTAGAGAACAACTTTTCTGATGTGTGAGCAAAGATCTGTCCCTTTCCTTAAAGAAAGGCATTGAAAGCGTGAGGAAAAGGTGTCAGATGCTGTCTGTATTGTATCGCTCACCCAAAATTATGGGGTCGGCTAGGAAAGGAGAATTTTCCATCTTTGAGTCTCATGCGTCATGTTACCTATCCCATCGGGTCAGGGAAGTTACAGGAAAAGGAATCGTGGGTATTTCTGACTCCGACGAAGCGCGAAAGGGACGAAGAAAAAAAAGGATTGTGTGGAGGATGAGTGCCAGAAGGCCTTTGAGAGAGTGTTCAGAACACCCTCAAACTCATTTCCATGTTCTTTTGTTGACCCTCCCCTCTCAGAAGACTTTAATTTTGAGAAACTGATCGCCAGTTCCAAAGGAATGGGAGCGGTTACTGTTGCGGGAAAAAAAGTGCTTTGTTACATCCAGTGCAATACGCAGTAAGAAGTTCTCAAAAGACCCAGGAGAAATTAATCCACTATATGAGAGAGAGTTGCTTGGGCTTTGTTTATGGGCTGTGAGAAGTTCGCCTGGTTTTGACTGGAAGAAAGTTTTCGGTTACAGGACTGACCCACAGCGCCACTGACGTTCTTGCAACGTCAAAGACTAAGAACAGCAGATTATTTAGCTGGTCTTTTGGCATTGCAGGAATCCGATTTACTGTTGAACCAGTGCTGGAACACAAAATGTCATGGCGATTTATCGTCACGGGTAAGGACTATTCATGGACAAATGTAACGGTCTTCAAGGGAAAGACTATTCCTGTTTTGTCTTTCTAATGATTACGGTGTGATCACATTTGGACAGTGCATTGTATGCTACTGACTATTTAAATCAAGTGGTATTATGTTAATTTGCTTGTTGGAAGTGACTCTGTATTTTTTCAAGCAAAAACTATTGATGTTGATGTAATTACATATTTATGCTTTGCTTTATTCTTTCGTAACAATGAAAAAAAAATCATGAACTTATTTATTTCTAACTTGCAAGTGCAGCTTGCTCTATAAGTATGTGAGCTGATCAAAATACCACATTCGAACAGTAACTAACACCTGAAATTATTTATCTTTTCTACAAAACAAAATATAATCCATCTTACAAGTGTCCCAATTCCCCACTTAATCCCAAAATCCCATTCCACACACACCTTCCAATATCCCCCCCAAATAAAACCCTCATAAAAAAAATAAACCATAAATCTACCAAACCAACTCACACAACACAAAACCATTTTTCCCCCCCCGTTTGCCTCCCTTTTGGTGTGGCCCCCCCCCCCCCCCCCCCCCCCCCCCGGCCCCCGCCCAAGGGGGCTGGCCCCCCCCCCCCCCCCCCCCGCGGGCTAGCGGGGGCCCCCCCCCCCCCCCCCCCCCCCCCCACCCCCCCACACGGGGGGGGGGGAGGGTTTTGGAAACAATATGATGTGAGCCAACGATCAAAGGAAAAGATGTGCTCACTTCTTAATATATAAACACATTTGTACTTTGAATTGGTTAATTATCTAGTTGTTTTAATTCCTTTGTATTTGTGAAAATGTATTTTGTTGTGATGTGGTGATCTCAATTATGAATTTCTTTTTTTTAGAAAGACTTGAAAGGTTTGAAATATGCTATTTATGGTGGATCATGATGACTGAATTCTATACGTTGATTATTAATTGGGTGAATCATGTGTGATTGTTTACACATTTTGAGATTCATGGCTGGAAGATGTGTTGAAGTGAAGGAGTATATCCTTTAAAAAAATTTTCTGGAGAAAATTTTTTCATCCCAGGATGGGGGGGGTCATGTGACGAAGGCCTCACATCAAGGCATGTGACGACTCCATCACATGTAGTGTAGTGATTGAATCATTTCCCATGCCACTTACTGAAAAAGGAAGATTATTCGTGTTGGCTTGACAAGGTTTGCGGGCGTTCCCCAAATAATTGTGAGTATGACTCGTAAAGAAACAAACGTGGTATTTGGTGAAAGGTGACCACCTGAGTGATCGTTGAACAAGGGCTGGTAAGGTGCTGGTCATGTTTGTTTGAAACACTGGTATGCACTACTAGGAGGAGCGCGGATGGGAGGAAAGAATCAGTTTTATCCCGCAGATGGCCTAGTAGACTCGAAACCTGTCAGGACGTTGGTCCTCCTCTGCTGACCAGTCATTACCTGGTGAGCGATAGATAGTTGGGGAAAGCTACAGGGGGAAAAACTTAAGAAAAGAGAGAAAAGAAAGATTTCATATGTTGGATTAAGAAGCCAGGTTACTGACACGAGAGAACCTTATTCGTGTTTTCAGACCTTCCACTTTTAACCTTCGCCCTCTCACCCTTCACCTTTCACCCCGTCGAGGTGGTTGAAGCTTGGCCATGGTGTGGGGAAACACACACGGTATGGCAGCCCCCAGGAAATAAGGACTCCAGGGAGAGAGTCGGGAACTCGTCATCCCTCTGGGACAGGGAGAAGACGAGGGAGAGAGTTGGAAAACTCATCTCTCCAGTGACAGGAAAAGTCGGAGGCGAGGAGTCCGGAACCGTCATCTCTCCAGGGTCAGGAGAAAAAGAAGGACGAGGGAGAGGAGTTGGGAACTCATCTCTCCAGTGACTGATGGAAAAGTCGAGGGAGAGGGTAGTCGGGTGTCATATCTTCCAGGACGGGAGCCGAGAAATCGAGGGGGCGAGATGATGTCTGAGAGAGACAGGGAATCATGAAAGGATGGAGCGAGTCTTAATTCGGATGCAGGCCATACATCAAGGAAGTTGATAAGAATTCATTTATGTTCCCTGGTCTGGATTTTTGTGGGCCAATGTTGTGTAGAAGGCGGTGGACTTTATGAGCTCTTGAGTGAGTCTAGTTTGCCTCTCAGTGGAAAGAGGCTACATGTATTAAAATTTGTTTGTATAAATTGTTTGATGTGTGATTTTGTAAGTGTTTTCCCAAAGGGTATGAGGGGGGCGAGAAGATAAAAAACATTCGGTACGTGCGCCTTTTGGTTGATTGGGAAAAGATTGCGTGTGCGTATGGAAGTAAATTTGCTGTCCATGAATGCGCGGTGTGCAAAAAGTGACAGTGTGGACACACCTGCAAGTTCAAGTTTCCGCCCAACAACCTATATGCTTTAGTAGTGAATATTTATCAGTATTTGGATACAGTGATGGTGATTTAGTGTGCATTTTAAGCTATATGAGGCTGTGGTATGTCTGTATTGCTACACACTTAGCCTGGTAAGAGATATAATGAGCTTAGATCTGCTGCTTAGATCTGCATAGATTTTACAACAGCCCCAGAATCTTTGACTGCAATATAGTGTAAAAGAACCCTCAGTTCTATTTGCTCATAGTGGAAATTCAGAATTCGAAGTGGAAAGGCAGTGAGATTGAAAATGAGGAATGTCAAAACAGTGTGTGTGTGTTGTGTGTGTGGGGGGGGGGGGGGGGGGGGGGGGGGGGGCCTGGGGCGTGCTGAAAGTGAACAGCTATTGAAAAGTTTTCTACTCGAGGGAGAGATTTTAGTGTGATGGTATGCAGTTTGCTGACAAACTCCTGTTTCAAAGGAAAAGGCATTATTGATAGATCTAAACAACTGAAAGGAAAATGTGGTTTATCACATAATCCATTTTAAAGTTCATCTTGCATACTACGGGTAAAAAAAAAAAAAATGTGTGCGCTGTGTGTGTGTGTGTTGTGTGTGTAAAACAGATGTAGTGTTGTTGCATGTTTATATCATGTACTATCTGTTGTCGTGCGTTCTTATGTGTGTTCCTGTACATAATATGGTCAACTGTAAAATGTCTCGAATGCCTGGAAAGAAACACAAGCGTCTGATGGCGAGGGAGGTGGTACTGTACTGGCAGCTGTAGGTTCAAACTGGTACGGCTGATCATTCATACACTAATGAAAAATTTCCACGTTCGATGTCCCTCTTCTTTGGCAACTTGACTCGTAGGTGGGAGCATCTGCCATTATCGCCGGAAAATAGTTGAGTTTGTACGTCCTCATAGCGAAAGCTTTTTGGGGTCATGTCTGTCATTCACGGTAGTCTTGGCATTTATACAATTCACTTGCGGGAATCCCCCGACTCTAGTCTCTTTCGTACTGTGCTCGGCAATCTCCGTGGCGAAGTCACGATCTTGGCTACTTGCACGACCGAAAACACGGAATAGAACGTGAGTTCTAAGAAGAAATTAACCACGTACATCGAAACACGCTTCGATCTTACTTTTGAACTACCCAAACATGCTATTTAGGGTGACAGACCCCTTTACACTGTCTTCTGACCACTTTCCAGAAAAAGTCCTTCGAATTGTCTATATGCCGAGGTTCCAGTGTGTGGACGACGAGCGTATAGACATCCCCCCTGGGTTCCACGAAAATTCAATCGCCAAAATTTTGGAACGTGTGGGCCTGTTAGGGCGTTTGCTATGGATTGACACGAATACACACAGCCAGCATCTCGCCGTGAAAAATGGAAGGACTTAGTGACAAACTGGCCCCCTCCCGTGACTGATGCTGGACTAAATGATACGCCAGCAGGCAGGCTCTTCGATCATCTCCACCCCGGAGCCAGCCCGACGTGTGAAACGAGAGCTTGGAAAGCATGGCGCTCAGAGCGTTGGTTCTAACTAAGGTTTAGGCGCTATTCATTGTTTAAGGACTTTAATTCTGTTACAGTAAAGAGGAAGGAGCCCGAAGAGGAAGTTGAAGCGATAGAAAAGAGGAGACAGACGTTAGACAGAGATAGAGAGAGAGACGGGAGAGGGGAGGAAGGATAGGAGAGAAGACAGACAGACAGAAGAGTGGGAGAGAGAGAGGAGAGAGAGAGAGAGAGAGAGGGAACAACATATAACAAATGACAATTGTATTTATTATGCTAGACAGGGATCATTGAAATTTCTCTTTAAATCTACACATACACACAATTTCTATAAGGACATCTCGCGCGCGCGCGCACGGCGCCGCGCACACACACACACACAACAGAACACACACACACACACACACACGCACCACCCCCCCACCCAACACACACACGCATACACACATTATTATATACACATGCACGAAAGCTCACGCATAATCCATCATACATAAACAGAACCACCACCACCCACATTACACATTCTCTAGTTCTAATTCACACACACTACACAAACCACACACACACACACACACCACACACGTATGAAGATAACAGAGGGGCGCGATGAGACCAGTAAACTCACGTAGCTGTACGGTGCCGTTGCCTCTGAAGTCCATTGTAGACACTGGCTCATTGTACGTGCCGTATGGTGATGCAACGGGCGTTGCGGTCACAGGTGTAGCTTTCTGGTGGCACATCGTCAACGTCTGCCCAGACCACAGCGAACTCATTAGATCATTTTGCCCCCAAGATAGGACCCACGCATGATAGGACCACTGACCCCACACTGCAGCAATACCCAAAAAAAAAAAGCAAATGAACAATCGTGCCAACACAAACCCAAGGCGCCCAAGTTAGCTTGGATTTCAGTACCCAACATGAAAGAGACCAGTGAACTGTCGGACAAAGTATCTTATCTTTACACGTTGACGATCAACACACACGAGACATTACTTTCCACATCGCAGATGTGTATGTACGTGCGTGCGTTGCTTGCGTGCCATTCGTGTGTGCGTGCATGTATGCGGTGCGTTTACATACATACATACATAAGGGATATATATATTATATTATATATATATATATATATTGAATTTATAAACAAAGCTGCTCTTATGTCTTAGATTGACGAAATTAGCGGGGAATCAGCATTCATATCTGCAGTGGTAGATGATTTCTGCCTAACTACCAGTATGTGCTTGAGTTGGGTGAATGGGGAAAAATAAACCAGTTCTCAAAATGAGCCATCAGCAAGCTTATAGTACCCAGGGGGGACGACATCCTCCAATAGTGAGGAAACCACTACCACACACACTTTACCACAACCTAACAAACTCACAATTATTAAACACACTATATTTCCCTCCCCCCCCCCCCCCCCCCCCCCCCCCCCCCCCCCCCCCCCCCCCCCCCCCCCCCCCCCCCCCCCCCCCCCCCCCCCCCCCCCCCCCCCCCCCCCCCCCCCCCCCCCCCCCCCCCCCCCCCCCCCCCCACCACCCCCCCCCCCCCCCCCACACCCCCCCCCACACCCCCCCCCCACCCCCCCCCCCCCCCCCCCCCCCCCCCCCCCCCCCCCCACACCCACACCCCCCCCCCCCCCCCCCCCCCCAACCCCCCCCCCAACCCCACCACACCACACACACACCCAAACACCCCCCCCCCCCCCCCACAACAACACCAACACAAACAACCCCCCCCCCCCCCCCCCCCCAATAAAAAAAACACACAAAAACAAAACAACACAAAAACACAAACCCACCACCCCCCCCCCCCCCCCCCCCCCCCCCCCCCCCCCCACCCCCCCCCAATGGTAATTGACTCTCTGCCTTTTCAGTTTTAAGGAAGACTGCAATCCAGAAAAGTTGGTGTGCAATACCGTTGTATGTTTGGTTGAGTTTTCAAAAACCAACCAAAGGTGCCATCTAGAAGCAAAAGAAAATATAAAGAGCAAACAAGCTACATTTTCTTGTGAAAAAGTAGGAAAATATAAAAATTATATCCTCTAAGGACACAGTGCCTGAGGGCCACGTTCTTGGAATGAATCCGCAAGGGACTTAAAATACAACAAACTAATGAAATTCCAAGGATAAGTACCGCACCGTTCACAACTTACAGCGCAGCTTGGTGTAGCAATGATGCAAGAAAATTGAATTTATAACAAAGCTTGCTATTATGTCTTAGATTGAAGAAATAGGGGGAGATAAGCATTTATATCTGCAGTGGTAGATGATCTGCCTACTAACAGTATGATTGCTTGAGTGGCGGAATGGGGAAAATAAAATAAATGCTTTCATAATGAGCCTTCAGCAAGCTTATATTCCTCCAAGGGGCGAGACATCTCCATATAGGCGAGGGGAAACTCACTAACATATAAGCTTGATGAAGGATCATTTTGAGAAGCATTTATTTTATTTTTCCCTCATTCACCACTCAAGCACATTACTGTTGTTAGCGCAGAATCATTCCCAATGCAGATATGGAATGCTTAATCGCCCCCTATTTTCTTCAATTAAGACATAAGAGGCATGCTTTGTTTATATATTCAATATTTCTTGCAGTCATTGCAACACCAAAAGCTGCTCTGTAGTGGTACTGGGAACGGTTGCGGTACTTATTCCTTGGAATTTATTTGTTTGTTGTATTTTAGTCCTTGCGGTTTAATTCCAAGAACTTGCCCTCAGCACTTGTGTCTTAGAGGATATCATTTTATATTTTCTACTTTTCACAAGAAAATGTAGCTTGTTTTTCGCCTCTATTACGATTTTCTTTGGCTTCTTAGATTGGCACCTTTGGATGGTTTTTTGAAAAACCAACAAAACAACTTACGGTATCTGCACCCAATCCTTTTCTGGGAGTGCATTCTTCTTAAAACTGAAAAGGCAGAGAGTCAAATTACCATTTCCGCGGTTCACTGAGGAGTAACCACCTAGTTTCGGATATTTCGGTATATGACCAGGAGTATTATGTTAGTGAGTTTCCTCCCTCTTGGAGGTTGTCTCCCCCTTGGAGAATATAAGCTGCTGAAGGATCATTATTGAGAACGCATTTATTTTATTTTTCCCATTCACCCACTCAGCAAATACTGTTTGGTAGGCAGAATCATCTACCACTGCAGATATGAATGCTTATCTCCCCCTATTCTTCAATCTAAAGACATATAGCAGCATAGCTTTGTTTTATAATTCAATTATAATTCAATATTTCTTGCAGTCATGGCAAAACTCCAAGATGCTCTGTAAGTTGCTGGAACGGTGCGGTACTTATCCTTGGAATTTATTAGTTTGTTTTAGATAATATATATATATATATATATATATATATATATACTGACTTCCATATCAATACGCGCGAAAGCAAAACAAGCTGAGGGAGTCGAATGGTTCCCTCAGGCTGTAAGTGAAGGGTTTCTAAATATTTAAATATTCCCCCCATTTTTTTTCTTTTTTTTTTGTGTGTTAAAATTCAAAATCTTTGCCAAGTCATTACTTTAATGACGTGAAGGAAATTGTTAACCTGCACTTGTTTTCTCCCACTATTTAATTGGTAGCTGAAGGTTTGCGGGGCGAATTTTATCTGGTCACAATTGTACAGAGTGGAAGCGCGAGAATTCAACGTGATTTGACGTCATACACGGTAATGTGTGAAAATGTCATTCTAGCAATATGTCTTTGTGTGGAAATCCCAAGGTCAACGTGTACAAACCAAGACTTGAAGTCCTAATAACCGTGTGTGGCCACCATTTGCATGGACAACTGCTTGACACCTGCGGTCAATTGGAGTGGACCAGGTGGTTGATGCGTCCCCCATTGGCACCACAGCCACTCATGGACGATGGCCACTGGTGAAGTTGAGCCGCTGTTGATGGTCCGTGACGCAGGAGGTCCAAACACGTTCTGCCATGTTCATCCCAATAATGTTCTATTGGGTTTAAATCTGGACCTGAGGGCTGGGCAAGGGCAGCACATTGACGTTGTTATGCTGAAGATATGGCTGGGTGGGCCCTGGCCTGTGTTGGTCTTGCACTGTCCTGTTGGAATGTCCAGTTTTGGGTGTTGCGCAAAAAAAGGAACGGGCTTGGGGTCTGTGCACCTGGTGGATGTAGCGCCACTTGTGCATTAACACCTGTCCGCGAATCAGGACCATGTTCTGAAAGAGACTGGTCCTTGGAGTGAGTTAAATGCCAATTGCACCCCATATCATAACGTTCGGCCTCCCCAGGGGTTTCGCTCTACCACACAGGATCGTCTGCATAGGTTCACCAGCGTCGACGCCATATTCTGACACGGGCCCGTCAGCCATGTCAATACAACTACGGGCTCTCATTGAGGAACAGTATGCGTCCCCACTGCTGCCTGTGCAGTTGATTCGGGCTTGTGCCCACTGAGGCCTGTCCTGCCCGGTTCTTGGTGTCAGTAACGGACCTCTGTGAGACGCCTACTTGCCAGCCCAGTTCTCCTGAAACGCCGCCGCCAAAGTGTTGAGGCCTGATTCGTTGCTGGAGATTCCAGGCACCTGTGAGCAGTGTTTCAGCGGCTGTTTGCCGCCTTTGTCCCGCAGATGTGTTCCGAACAACAATGGCATAGCGATCCTCTCTTGGTGTGGTGACCGTGGACGGCCTGGCCGGCGGACGATCATCCAGTGGTACAGTGACTCGCATGCGGTGCTTGCAGACATAGATGGTGAGATGTGGACGTTAAAAGATGTTGGCGACCTGCTGGCATCCACACCTGCCTCAGATGGCCTAGGGCACGATTGCGTTCCCTCTGCTAGTAGTCTTGGCATCTCTGTAGCGCTCGACGGCAAGTCGTTATCTGAACCTTGTAGCGCGGCTTTATAAAGGCGCTTGCTGGCGTTACTTGTTCGCTGGTTAACTTTACTCTGCATGGTGTGCACGTTGCTCACTGCAGCAACAGTTGCCTTTTTGTTGACCCTCCAATGCCGGGCAATGATGTGTTGCCTCACCCAATTTTTTCACTGCACGTGAGTCTTGGACCCAAACCAACTTGCACAATGGTATCAACTATTGTATATTCACCCTTTTCACCCGAAAAATAGCCTTTCAAATTTTTTGCGTTTTTTATGGAGGTCAGTATATGTAGGATCGGTGGGGTGGGTGGGGGTGGGCTGGTGTGGCGTGTGTGTGTGTGTGTGTGTGTGTCGTGTGTGTGTGTGTGTGTATGTGTGTGTGTTGTGTGTGTTCTTATGTTGGTTGCGATATCTATGATGTTTTTCTTTTTTAGGCAGGTGTGGTTGTTCGCCACGACTAGTCGTGCCAATAGCCGGACTCGGTTGGGAGTTGTGTTATCGCACGAACTAAGTCGTGCACGCAACACTTCGATCCTTTTTATATCTATCCGTATGCGGACATTAAGACACTCGTCGAAAAATTGCTTAGTCTGTGGTTTTCCAATTCTTTTCATTCCTTTCAAAAGAAGCAGAATTTGAATAAATTGAAAGTATCATCCTGAAAAAAAAACATCTACAAATATAAACGAAAACAAATCAAACTGACCTACAAAAATACACACACACACACACACACCACACACCACACACACACACCACCCAGCAGCACATCGAGTCCAGACGACTCAATATAATATATCGACGTTCTAATCGCGCAGTTTTAATTTCGCACACCCTTCGCTCTGTAGCACAATACAGTCCACCGAGAACAGTCCTACGGTAAAAACAACAACAACACAACATCGTTTAAATCAAAGTTTAACACAAAACCGCTAGCTGCCCAACAAACGGATCAACCGCTGAGGCCCGGGAATTGACACATAGTTCTGTACGCTCATCAATGGCAATAAAACGTGCGCGCCACGTGAGCTCGCTTCGGGGTGAGGACAGTGCACGTTTCACTGCCAACCCGAGAAGAAGCCAGACTCACTGACCCGGAACACACACACTCGCGCACACGCACCCCCCCCCCCCCTTCTCTCTCTCCCTCTCTAAAAGTCATTCCATTCATCCGTCCTGAACAGGAAAGCCATGGCAATTCTTCAGAGACCAGAAACAAAAAATGGACGAAAACTTCCTGAACATGCGGGACTGTTTAATTTAAATCACAACACAACACACACACACACACTCACACACACACACACACACATACACACACACACAAAAAGAAATAAAAGCAGAAATTATTGCAAGAGTTAATCTCACTTTAGCTCTACAAGTTGAAAATTAAAACAAACCAAAACAACCAAAAGAACCCACAGACAAATCTGGAAAGTGTGTCTTGCCTTTCACGTCACTGGCCCCGGTCTTCTTGAAAGCCGCCGTGGCA
>JAFLJL010015518.1:20000-49468 GCA_018398815.1 Conus ventricosus
ATTTGCTTTTTGAAATAAAACATCTACTGCACTGTGTCATAACTCTAGGCATAAGAATTGATTTTTGTTGGGTCCCATCTCACTGTGGTATAAAGTGGAATGAAATAGCAGACAGTCTTGCAAAAGAAGGAGCCAATAGAAATGCTGAAAAATTATTAAACAGTCCCTTAGATTTATCCACTTGTGAATTAACCCAAATCATGGAAAAATATATACATAAGAAGAATTTAAGTGAAAAAATGTCTAGTTTACCATCGTGTCCCAGGCATATTGTCAGATTAATTCATAAGTTAAGGCTGAATACTTGGAACACTAAATATTCTCATGGTATTACTTGTGTCTGCAGAGAAAACATTTCTGTACATCATCTTTTATTTGAATGCTCAGTGTTGACCACGCTCTATCAGGAGAAAGGTATTGAGATGACAAACTTTGGTAATGTTAGTACTGTCTTATATGGTTCCCATGTTGCTGAAATTGTCATGGTTATTTCGCAGTCACCGGTTGCAAAATTTTTATAAAGATCAATACTAGGGTATTTCACTTACGTAAGCATGCACATATCAGATGTGGGTTGAAAAATACTCACGTGGATGATAAATTAAGTGTGGAGGTTTTTTTGTCGGTTTTTTTTTAATTAAAAAAAAAAGTGTCTAATATCATCTGGCGATGAAAAGACATTAAATAAACTGAACTGAACTGGAACACACACACTCTCTCTCTCTCTCTCTCTCTCCTCTCTCTCTCTCTCTCTCTCTCTCTCTCTCTCTACGAAGAGATTGCAACAGTTCATTCAATAAATGAATAAATCTTTACTCATCCTGCCTGGTTAACGAATAAACAATTAGTAGTTAGCTTATGCTCACTTTTGATGTCTGCAGCATACACACACACACACACACACACACACACACACCACAACACACACACACACACACAGCATCCCCCTGGCGGTCCAGAGGACCTCAAATGACGTCACACCACCCACTCACCCACACACTCGCGCCCATTGGATTCGGGCCGATCGTCGCCAGGGACCCGCGTGTTGTCCTTGCCCTCCCACCCTTTGTGGCAGCGGCACGTGTAGCCGTCCTCCTCGTCAATGCAGGTGGCATGCTCCGAACAATCGTGGAACACAGTGGCACACTCGTTAAACGTGAAAATGGAAACAAAAAAGCAGTGTGTGTGTGTGTGTGTGTGTGACCTTTATAACCTACAAAATCAGCTTACCTACCGGTCAAAAACCCCGAAGAGCGAGGAAATCCCACCCAACCCCCACACATAAACCCACTTTTTTGCCTCATAAACCTAGCGTTTTTTTCGCATTGATCCCAACATACACATACGCACGCGCGCGTTCGCATACATATACAGAGAGAGAGAGAGAGAGAGAGCAAGAGCAGGGGAAATTGAGAGAGAGAGAGAGAGAGAGAGAGAGAAAAGAGAGAGAGAGAGAGAGAGAGAGAGAGAAACAGAGAGAGAGAGAATCAGTTGCGCGGGCACACACACACACACACACACACACACACACACCTCTCAAACCCCCTGCAGTCAGGCCGTACCTACCTATGGGGACATCACTGCAGATCAACTCCCCGACGGTGAAGTAGATGCGCGAGTAGTTGAAGGCGGCGTTTATCGCCTGGAGGTCCAGGTACGTGCCCGGCAGCTGGTCCTTGTTGGACAGCAGCCCCGCGTCCTTCCTCCAACGTGCGTCCATGACGTCACAGTTACACTGCCTGTGACGTGACCAAACAGTCCAAACATAGAAACACGCAACGGTCGCCACTCTAAACGGGGAATGCGGAAGAATTTGTGTCAGTATCATGGCTGGCTGGCCACACGCCACAATTAGGATTGTGCACTAGATAACTTCATGATCCACGTCAGGATTTGAGGCCTGTCATCAGTTTGAGCCAGTATCTGATGTTAATTGATAATTGGTCACAAGAAACAACTCTCAATCAATTGTTTCTCTTGTTCTGAGGGATTTTCCCCGATGACACGTATAATCTTCCTCTTTGTTGACGTCACATTTCAAGCCTCGCCCGTGACCCTATCTTTGCGCCAGGTGGTAGCCGTCCTCCACCGTACTTCACCGTCCTTTGAATGAGACTATAAACCAAATTTTCCCATGTGTGAAGGCACGCATGACATCTTGCACACACGTAAAATCCCATCATCAACTTTCGGAAGAGAAGGCCAGTTTGGCCGTTGGTACGGATGACCGTTACACATAGCATGCACCCTGCGTGAGAAATGAAAAGAATGAAGGAAGTAAGGAAATTGAGTAAACGACATTGAACGATATTGACTGAAGGATACGGGAAATGACTGAATAAAGCGCCAGCTGGCAGTTCTTCAGTCGACACTACCCAGGTAAGCAGCCCGTTGTAAATCGCTTAGAGCTTGGTCTCTAGCCGAGGATAGGCGCTATGTAAGTATTAATAATAACAATAATAATAATAATAATACCCCAAATAATCCCATTCCCTTCATTCTAATCTGTCCGCTTGGAATCACCTGGCTTGTACCTTGATGGCCATATGAAAGAAAACAAGGAGAATCAACTTTCAGACACAATAATAAAAGTCCTCAAAACGATGTAATTGCGCTAGTCTATGAATACTCGACTCCTTAAGCATCGCCTTGGCGCATAAGTTTTGGTACGCAACCGTTTTCCCACTGTCTTGTTGGAGTCCCGTTCGCTTGTGCACTTCCAGGGGATCACCATAGTGACCGCGTGCCTCGAGGGACAGGTTCCACTGGCTGGGCTGCTCTCCCAGTCACACGTAAGTCAGTGTCTGCTATGTATAAAAGTCGGCAAAGTCAGTGTCTGCTATGTATAGAGGTCGGCAAAGTCAGTGTCTGCTATGTATAGAGGTCGGCTCATACCCTGCACACAGCTTCTAACCGCACGGGAACCACGGTCTGACTCCACTAGGACGATGCATGGGAAGTACACGGCCAGCCCGAATGGACGGAAGAAAGTGCGAATCAGACACACAGGAAGTGATGATTGCCTTCAGTATACGCAATGGAAAGTTAAGCAGCGAAGGTCAAAGACGTTTATCTCCCCTCTCTCTATCTGATCTGAAGTGTTGTCATCTGCCCACGCTACCAATTTCCTTATTATTATCCTTGTTATTATTATGTTTATTATCATTGTAATAATAACATAACGCCTATTGTCAGTCTGGGAACCCAGGTCTAGGCGCTGTACAATCCACATTCTCATATATAACACAGGCTACCTCACCGGGTATGGCCAACTGAAACACTGCGGGACGCTAATCAATCCTTGCCCGTGTCATGCAGTGACACATCGGTCACTCACTCCTTCGACATGTCATGTAGATGCATGCTATAGGTATGAGTGCCCTCCATACATCGGTCACTCACTCCTTCGACATTTCATGCAGGATGCGTGCTAGATGTATGAGTGCCCTCCATACATCGGTCACTCATTCCTTTTCGACATGGCATGTAGATGCATGCTATAGGTATGAGTGCCCTCCATACATCGGTCACTCACTCCTTCGACATGTCATGTAGGATGCATGCTAGATGTATGAGTGCCCTCCATACATCGGTCACTCATTCCTTCGACATGTCATGTAGGATGCATGCTAGATGTATGAGTGCCCTCCATACATCGGTCACTCATTCCTTCGACATGTCATGTACGATGCATGCTATAGGTACGAGTCCCCTCCATACTTCGGTCACTTATTCCTTCGACATATGAGCGCCCTCCATACTGACAGCCGCACACGACTCCCCTTTCTCGAAGTTGGTGATGGGATTTTACGAACAAGAACAAGAACAATTCTTTATTGCCGTCACCTTTGAAAGATATTTGGCACAAAACAACGACTACAACAAAAAAGAGAAAAAAAGGTCTTCGATTGTCAATTTCGCCTGGCTTTGAATGCCTCAAAAACAAAGCTGGCTAATATCTGTTGGTGTTCCCTGGAGTTTAATAGAGTACTTGGTTTGAAGTCACTGGCACAAAATATTCTTTTTCCTGGGTCATCCGTTAGATCTTGCATCTGTTCTACTTGTATCTTTAGTTTTGTTCTTAAGTCATAAAGTATTCTACAATTATCTAAAAAATGAAATTCGTCTTCTATTTCATTACATGCTATACAAAATCTTTGATTTCGTGGAATACCTGCATAGCGACTTTTCTCAACATTTAAGTCATGCGAGCTAACACGCAATTTACATAGCGCTTGTTTTTTTTTCGTACTGTCCATATCAGTCAACAAGTATATTCAATATGATATTCAGATGATTTGATGACATTGTAAAACTCTAAACGGCTGTATTTTGTCTTTTCCTTTGCCCAAAATTCAATATACCTGGCTTTTAATTGTTGTTGTATAGTGAATTTCAGTCTATGCTTACTCAGTGTTGACTGGTTCAACCAAACATGGTTTAATCCTAAACTGTAAAGAATGTTTTTGATAAACAAGAGCCATGGATATTGCATTCCCCTTGTCTTTATTCATCATGTCGTTGTATACCCTTTTTAAATATGTTTCTTCCGACTTATCTAAAATATGCACCCAAAAGCCAATGGTTTGACAAGCTATGTGAATCCTAATTGGAAATCTTCCTAATTCACTTAGAGTCGTTAAATTAAATTGCTTTTGAGTGTAAACCAAGAAGACGTTTACAGAATTTCACATTTAAGTTTTCATGTGGGTGTTTTGAAGAAATACTGTTTTGAAAAAAATCAGATATATCAAATGAGTCCATGTTAGACATTGTACTTTTCTCAGACCATGGCAACCAAACTTCTGCTCCATATGTTGCTATAGTATCGAAAGTACCAAAGTATCGAAAAGTTGTAATAGTGTATCAAAACGAATGTTGGTTCCTCTGATTAATCGATATAATGAATGTGAAGCTTTACTTGCTTGCTTGGCAAGTTGAGTTTTTGCCATAATAAAGGAGCCGTCAGAATGCAAAGTTATTCCCAGATATTTGTACTGATCAGTTGTCTGAATTATCTCAGAACCAAATTTAATAAGACGGGAACTTTGGGTTTTTTATGTGTAAATATCAATACCTTTGTCTTTTGTACATTAATTTTCATACCCCAAGTTAAACAATATTTATTCATCTGTCAAGCTTGTTTTGAAGACCTTTCTTTGTTTTAGAAAAAATAACTAGGTCATCTGCATACATTAAACATGATATAGGGGTCTTTCATCAGTATGCAGACTATCTGTCTCCCCAATATACTTTGGAATATCATTTACGAAGATATTAAATAAAGCTGGACTAAGAACATTTCCTTGTAATACTCCTTTACGTACGTTTATGTTATGGGATAGACCTTCATTCGTTTTTGTGCATATTTTGGAATTTTCATACATGTTCCTAGTAACTCTGAAACAGTTTCCCTGTATGCCTATTTCATGTACTCTGAAACAGTTTCCCTGTATGCCTATTTCATGTATTTTTAAGGAAAGTGCCTCATGCCAAACGTTATCGAACGCTTGTTCAAAGTCGATAAAGCAACCATAAAGGCGATCTTTTCTGCTTTTCATTACATCATCAACAATTTTCTTTAACTCAAATAGATGATCTGATGTTCTGTGTTCTTTGCGAAAGCCTGCTTGTTCTCCTGCTAGTAGATGATTTTTTTCCCAAAAAAGTTTGTTATTCGGCGATTTAATATATGGAAGAACAAATTACTGAGAGAGTTATTAATTGTTATACCTTGATAATTTGAAGGATTGAAGGGATCTCCTGATTTATGAATGGGGACATTTATTCCCCTCTTCCATGCTTCTGGATATGCTCCTGAGTAAAAAATACTTTGAAATAAAGTTCTAATTATTTCACCTGTATCGGGTAAACTAGTTTTTATTATTTCATTAATAATCCCATCTTCTCCAGCCGCTTTTTTGTTACGCATATTTTTTGAAACATCTAAAATTTCTTTAGATGATATTGGAAAATCAAGATCAGAGTAACTTAATTCTGAAGAGAGTTTTTCCAATTTAGAATTTACTTTTAGTTTTGCATCTGTTTCAACATTTACCTCTGTACCAATAAGATTTTGTAATGGTCTAGCCACTTTGCACTACTTATCGCTCCATGGTTATTTCCGTTTGAGAATCTGCTTCATGTAATTGTTTTAATGTTTTCCACACATTGTTTGGATCATGTAAACATGCTTCATTCAGACTCTGAACTAATCTGTTCTTATAAATCTTTTTCTTGCTTTTCAACAAACGTTTGTATATTTTCATTTTGTGAAAGTACTTTTCATGTAATGTTTTATTTTGTGGATTTCTGTTCAGTGCATTTCTTAAAGATTTTAGATCTCGTCTTCGAATATAGAAGTCTTGGTCAAACCATTTTTTGGAGCGTTTTCTAGATTTTTTTTTAGTTATAAGCTTATGTCGTAATGCCAATTTTGCAGCATTCTTTAATGTATTGGTAAGCTTTTCCAAAACAAGAGTGGCTAAATCAACTGTGATTGGTTCATCAATATGATTTTTAATTTCTTGTAATGATTCACTAATCTGCTTTGTTTTTAAAGCTGTACAGAAAGCATCAGAGGAGTTATCATCCAGTAAAATTTTACATATTCTTCCTTTTGACCATTAGTTTGCATGTAAATGTGCTCTTACTGAAATAACTCTGTCTTTTGTTACCTTTTTCAATATAGGTAAATATAGTGTCATACTGAGTGGACAATGATCTGAAAAATGGTTTAGGTCCATAACTTTCATTTCAACTATATTTTGTGTAAGTTCTTCTGAACATATAAAGTAGTCTACCACACTACTACCTTGGTGTATATGACAAGTGTATTTTCCTTCCAAATCACCCAATGTCCTACCATTTTGAATAAGAAGGCTGTTGTCCGTACAAATGTTGATTAATCTCTTACCATTTCTGTGAACAACATGGTCCATAGAGCATCTATTGTATGTTTTATTAATTCGATTGTAGTGATCTGGGATAAAACAATCATGAATTGAATCTATTTCCGTATAATCTATCAATGTTCCAGTCCTAGCATTAATTAAAATCGCCACAAATAATAATGTTGCCTTTCAGCGAAAATGTTCTATATCATTTTGTAATTTATCCCATATCAAATCCGCATTATTTCTACCATATGATGAGTATAGTGGCGGTATATAGCAGCACATATATAAGTGTCTTCTCCCTGTTTGTCTACATTTGGTATAGACATCCAAACTGTATCTCCATTACTTTGTGGTAAAAATTTGACTTGTTCTCTTATTTCATGTTTTACAAACACTGAAATTCCTCCTGAAGCCTTTTCACGCTTTCTTGTGTTGTTCACGACAATAGTGAACTCCAGGTGCAAAGTGTGGAAAATGTATATTCTTTGTGTCTTCATATGTTAAATGAGTTTCTTCAGGAACACTATATCATATGATTTTGTTTTTTGAATAAACTGCCAGTCTTTGTATTTGTTTGTCTTAATACCATCAATGTTTCCTATAAAACCATTAGTATTCCATGATAGGATACTTATTTTTCTCTTCCCCATACTGTGCTTATATTATGTAACGTAGTTGCTAAGTTACTAGCAGATTTATAAGTGGTAGTTTTTCTTCATCACGTTTAATTACATCAAAATTAATACATTAATCGATCATTTAAGTGTCACTGATTACAATCGTGTCTGTTGATATTATTTAGTTACTTTATTTTAACTTGTATTTTTCCAATTATATTATTGTCCGTTTCACTTTTGAGCTTTTGGTAACAAATGCTATGTCCTCTTTCTTCTTTAGCGACTGTACCGCTGGTTTGGAAAGTCATTGTTGTTCATCAGCTGGTATTTGAACTTTCGTTGTGGAGTGTAGTCGCCATCATCATACATTTCCCATAATGTGTAATTACGATTTGCATAGTGCTTAGCATCTCGACCCTGTACAGAATTCTGATGATTAGTGTAGCTCGTTTCTTCTTGGTGCTCTCTAGTCAAATGATCATTGTTCCATTGATCCAAGTTGTGTAATTGGGATGTGTTGATTCTCCTTCGTTGCCGTCCATTTCTGTTGTCTTGTTGTTCACGTATATCCCTTGAATAAGATGAATGATCTCCGTACCTTCTTTTATCCGTCCATCTCTGTTGATAGTAGTCTTCACTCTTTGTTTGATATCTGTTTCTTCCGTACAGGTCAATTTCTTCATCGTATTGTTGGCTTAGCATCTTCTCATACTGCCAGTCATTAACTCGTCGCCAACGCCAGTCTTCATTACCTCGATATCTGTCTTCGTTATTTTGTCTCCGTTTTTGTTGACGGAAGTTTCTCCCTTGTAGATATGGGTATTCAAGGTTGCATTCCTGTGGGTACCTATCAACATGTCTTTCTCCATGAGTCGTTCTTTCTGCGAACCAACTGGAAGATATCTTCTTTGCTGTTTTCTTTCATTTCTTCCAAAATATCTGACCTCACGATGTTGTTTCCATTGTTGTTCACATCCACATCCTTGTTCTTTACCTTGTTGCAGCAGTTTTCCTTTGTATGAGTCATCTTCATTGCTTTGTTCTTGTCTTCTTTCTCTTGAGTGTTCAATCTCATAATTGTTTCGTTGCTGTGGTTTTCTTTCACGTTTGGTCTCTGCTTTATGTCTTTGTTGTTCTGACGTCTTCCTTCCGACGCATTCTAATTCATTGTGATGACTGGAGTTGGGTTTATGGCAGAAGTCTTTATCATTTTGCTGCAGTGTTCTTTCATGCACATGAATGCCTTCTTCGTCTTGAGTTGAGTTATGTTGGGATTGCAATGCATCTCTTCTGCATTGTCGACATGGTCGTTCATGTACATGTTCATCTTCTTCATTTCTTTGCAGCATTCCAAATCTGTATTCAGGATGTTCAAGTTGATTTTCATTTGTTCATTCGCCTGTAAAGGCTTTCTTATTTCTTTGCGAGTCACGCGACTTCTATTCTTCAATTGTTTCTTTTTTGATGGTTTTCCCCACAGAATATTGTCTAAGTGGCGTCCAAGGCTAGCCGCAATGATACTGCTCCCTTTTTGGTTTGGGTGGAAGTTGTCTTTGAGATGATATTGCGGATAGATGTGGTCGTGTCCAATGAATGTTGTGTTTTCCAAATCATGCAGTTCTGTCACCAGCAGAGCATTGAATAGATTGACCTTTTTTTTTGCATGAATTCGTCCCGATTCTTCAAGGCCCTACTCACTACTATATGGGTAGTAGGTTTTACTTTCGCACGCAGTTCCCTCACAGCACTTGCTAGCTTGTTGCTTGCTGTTTGAGGCTCTCCATCCTTTAAGTCATTCACTCCGATGTGTACTAATACCACGTCTGGAGGAATGGAAGTTTTGTCGAATGTTATCTTACAACTTTTTGCTGTTGGTAAAGCTATCATGTCGACGTTAAATCCGTATGAATGACCAAGTCTTTCTGGGTCAACTCCTCTAAGAACAGAGTCATGAAAGATAGTTACTGATGGAAGCAGAGAGTTGCCGATTTTTGTTTTTTGTTCACTGGAAACATCATCTTCCACCAGTGTGTTTGAGTCACTGCCGTTCTCAGTCTCAACATCTGAGCTTTCTGACCCACTACTGTCATCCCCACTGTCCTCAACCACATGAGTATTTTCTTTTCCTTCTGATTTTTCCATCTGCAAAATTGTTTTTTTCCATTATCGGGAGAAAGAGGATTGTTGGATTTTATATTTTCTTTGTCTTGTGGAACAGTATTCAATTCATTTGCAAGTTTTTTCGTTGGATCTGATTGAGCAATTTTGGGAATCCCAGAGCTCTGTGCTACTGTAGATGTCTGTAAGATTTTCTGACCATACGTCTTCCGTTTGTGTTTCTGTGTCCTGCTGTTTGCTGTTAACATCATCGTCTTGTTTCGACAAGCCCTCTTTTTGACATGTAGAAGGTATCTCATGGGAATGACTTTCCGCGTCAACAGTCTTTGATTTTGACTTTGTTTTGGTGTTGGAGCAGAGAATCTGTAGTTTTGAGGAGTTTTCGTTGGTAAGATTTGGCCTTTCAGGTGTTTGTCTACTCTTGACGATCACGTCTTCTGTTTGTGTTTCTGCATCTCTGTTGTTTGCTGGTGATCTTCTTGTTGAGTAGAGAACGTATAAATGCCAATCCTAGCCCAACCGCCTCAACCAGTTTCGGGCGGTTGACCCTAGGATTGGCATTTAAACGGCCTCTGACAAGTAAGACTTCAATAACCAAAAAAAATAAACGATTATTTACAAACAAACATACTGGGTAGATTATCCTTTTCAATACTAAGTTTACTAAACTTTAAAGATTTTCAGTTTTTGCTTAATCCTGTGTTGGAAATCCCACTAAACTGGAAATCATGTGTGACTTGAGCCGAGTCAACTGCGCGCAGACCTAATTACAGGTTCGCGGATTGGGCAGGACTAACAGGCGGTGTTAGGCAGCACCGTACAGTGGCTCCCTGTGATACCCTGAAATTAGCTACTGCCACCCCACCAAGACCATACATGCTGTCACGGACGGACAGCCCTCCATCCCGGCTTTTAATAAAGTTTGGTCCAAGTTTGTTGCCACCTTATTTTTTTTTTCGTGTTAAAAGAGGAGTGGGCATTTTGTGTGCAGTCAACTTTTCAGGGAGAAAAGTCTGCCCGTCCGTGCGGTTTGCATGCATCCTTCTTCACCGCATGGATAATCGCTTCTGGTGAGATACCCAGAGGTTGTGAAAACCCTGGAGAAGCTCGCTGAGTCGTTGGAAGTTAGCCCCCCTTTGGATCGGCAGCTGGCGTTTGGAAAAATTCTTACTTTACTTTTACACTCGGATTGGAGCCACGAGGGGTGAGACCACGTTCTCTTTGGGTGAGGCAAATTTTTTTATAACCTGTGACGAAGGCCACTTGTCTGCCTGACGGTGGAAAGTCCATAGTGTTGACCGAGAGAGGAAGCCTATTCCCTGCCACCAAGTCTACATTTTTGACCCCTCTTCTTCGCTGGGGTGACCAGCAGTCGGCCATCCCATGGTGAAGGGCTGCTGGTGCTGTTGGCTCCGAGGTCCCGGACAGTCTTTTCCTGAGGATCAGCCTGCCAGGCCCAACTTTTTTCCTTTCCCACTTTCCAGCCGCCGTTCTGGTGAGTTATTTTCGTGCTTCTTGTTCCTCATTCACATTCCAAGGGTATCGGTTGTAAATTATAAAAATTAATATTTTCATTCAAGTCTGTCCGTTTTGGGTACTGTGCGAGGCCGTACTATAAAGGTGTGGAGAAATATTGTGTTTTCAGCGCGCCTGCGAGCGTTAGCCTGATATTATAAATATGGAAGAGCAGTTTTAAATTTTACTTCTAATGCGCTAAGCTGAAGCAGTGGCAGTTTTCTTGTCAGCGATTTGAGTTACAAATAGCGCGCCGCACACACTTGGTTTTTTTTTTTTAGCTGAGTCATTCCTTATTTGTGGTGTACCCACCCGTCAGAGGAAGGGGTATGCATTGTTCAGAGCTTTCTATATAAATTATTTTCTTGTAAAGAAAATAAAGAGGAAAAAAAAAACCTTCAGGCGGATGCGGTGTTGATTGAGTTCCGCGCGACTCCCCATGATTCGGGAGGCGGCGTTTCCTTCACGGCGCCCCCTAGTTGTTCCGCTCCGCCTGTTGTCTATTTGTTATGTATAGTAGATTTTAGTTTTTTGGTTCTCATTTATTTTTTACTATTATATTTTCCTTTAATGTGAATATGGATATGGGTGTGTTGTGGTAATTTTAATCACAAAAGTCCAACTACGTCCTCTGCCTGTTTTCCTTGACAGTTTTTTTTATACCTGAGGCCTTCAGACTGAAGGGGTAGCATATATTATGACAAAAGTAGAATTTCATCAAGTAAACGAATTTTGATGTTTTTGTTTTCAATCATAAAAAAAGCGTATACAATAAAGAAATGTGAAGTAATCTATTACTCAGCTGGATTCAGACTTGCAGGTGTAGGACCCATTCGCCAGGAAGTAGCCTGCACCCCACCACCATAATCTCAGCTGTACCTAAAATGAAATCCGAATGCCCCATTTTTCGTAAGGTTGGTTGGTTTGTTTTGTTTTTCGTTGGTTTGACTTAGTGTCGGCCGCAGACGCCCTTTGAATCACAGGACCCCATCCCGAGAGCGATAGGAAAAGGAGCGGACGCTGACCGTGGGCCAAGAGCGCAGGCCAGTACGCCATTCCTGAGCGTATCAATGCTTTGGGGTGCACCAGTGTCGCCCCGATCGGACAGGGAAAAGACTGAGTTAAAAGTTTGTTTGTAGCTGTGTATGGCGGTGTTTGGTGACGCCTGGCGTATGGGAACATCTGTATGGCTGTGGATGTTTGGGAGGGTACATGTGTGAATTACTAATTGTTCATGTACTGTAGTAATATGCGAATGTGGTGAATATGCTTGTGTGGCTGGGGTAGACCCTTTTTCGTCATTCGTTAAAATTGTTCTCTTTCTCCTCCCCTGACCTTTCTTCTTCCTTTAGTTTGGATAGATTAGTTGTTATGATTTAATTTAGTTGTTTCCCTGGGCAGGGTGTGGGATCTTTGTTGGTTATTTTGTCCATTTAAGCAGATATCTTCTTTTAGGTGGCTGTCATCTCTATTTTCCCTTCTTTTCCAATTTATCTCTCTGTCCCCCTCTTCTTGATAGTCGTGTCCCTCCTCCGCTAGGTGTGAATGAGAGATTATTAATTTAATAATGCTTATTTGGTTTATTGTTTCCACGAGTGGTTTTGAGTGTGTGGCCCGGCCGAGTGTTGTGCCCCATCCTGTCCCTCTCTTCCTCTTCCACCCCACATCCTTGATTCACGACCTTGATCGCGACACTTGGGGGCTCGTCCGGGATGTGTCGTCTGGAATTGAGGTGGTGGGCTGGGCGGGTATTTCCACTGCACTTCTCGACGACTGCTACCTCCCTCATGGCTGTATTGTATTAAGCGGGTGGTTGGCTGGGCCGGAGTCCCCAACCGTAAGGGGACCTCCACGCGGGAGCGGGATTTAACGGGGGTTGCCGTGAACCCGGAAGTCCCCAGTTCCCCGTCCTTGGTCGCCGGCGCTCTAGCCGCCTCTCGTCTTGTTTCGTTTATTTGTTTTCATAACAGGATCGCCGTGTGAGTAAACTCCTTAACATTTACTGTTATCTTCACTAGTAACGGAGGTAAAGGGTGGGGATGTATTTTGTTCTAGTGCAGGTTTCTACAGCGTCAGTGTTTGTGGCTGACATAGGTTAGACCGTAAGTTTGCTTGCCTGATTTGCCTTACCCCAGAACTACGCGACAGAGAGAGCGCAGGTAAAATAGGTAGGATCCTGTGGTTATTGGTCTAAATTGCGTGCGGAAAAATAGCTGGTAGCACCCACTGTCTGTTAAAACACTTAAGTATTTATTTTGCTGGTAGATTATTTTGCTTACACTAGGTCAGGTTTCTGTATTTGATTAGTAGTGAGATACTAGCCCTTTTGATAGCTTTTCCTCTTCTATCTATTTCGCACTCCACCGACTATTTTTAATTTTCCCTGTTAGTTTAAAATTTACACTCTTAATGGTGGTGTATGCGTTGTGAAAAAAAAAAATGAATAAAAGTGTTAGGTGGGTGGATTGAGAGGTTGGCTTTGGCTGGTCTGTGTTTATCCGTACCGCCTAACCTTCCAACCTCACAGTGTACCCCCCACCTCCCTTACCACCTCACCGCGGGTTACACAGTTCAGCGTGCTTCGCTTGGCTTGGCCATAAAAAAAAAAAAAAAAAAAAACACCCTGCGCGCCGTGACTGGTCAGCTTGAAATCAACAGCTAGGTGAGCAGTGTGTACATGTCAGCGCGGGGTAGCAAGCAATCTTTTCCGACTTTGCGAAACGATCAGGTTTGCGTCCATCTCGTAGTTTAATTCCAGCGCGTGATTTAATCAGTCCATCCGGCCCTGTTACTTTCCTTTATCCATTTCTTTCCGTCGTTGCGTTTTTCGTGTGCTGCTGTCCGTGTTTTTTGTATTTAGATTATTTTTGCGGCCGTTACATTTGCGGTTGGCGTTAGCTGAGTACAATCAGTAAAGAGTTTGATGTTTTGCTCAGTGAGCTGCGACTTTGTGAGTTGAAGGATTGTTTGGTTAGTGTATTTGTTTCCTACACGTAGGATCAAGAAGGCCAATCACGCTGTCAAGTCGGCTTATTCGCCAAGTGATTGTTATTGGAAAAGAGGGTTTAGGGCGGTATTCCTTCATTAGGAGTTTTTTGTTAGCTCTATTCTAAGTTTTACTGGTTTGTCGACTCGCGGTGCGACAGTTGAGGGCTTCATTCAGAGGAGGTTTTTCTTGGTCCAAGAGGGTTTGGAAGAGTTAGTTTCTCCCTTTTGATGTTGATCGAAAATAGTGTATTAGTGACCGGAGGGAGATAATGGTATCCTCTTGTCCGCTTTGGTGAACGTAGCACGTTTTCATTGGTTGCGGTGTTTAGGATACGGTGTCTGTAAAGGGTCGATCCCTTTACTTGTGAGTTTCTATAAACCTTATTTTTGTGTTGGTGATTCTGCTGGGGACAGGTGCGTTTGCACTTTGTGTTTTGATTCTGCGTCAGTCTCAGAGGGGTATAGGAAATTATTTCCCTAGTTGGATTGGGTATGAGTTGAAGGCAGGTAGTCTTCCACTGACTGGTGTGATGAGACATAGTGGAAAGATTTGTGGGTTGAAGACCACGTTGTCATAAACTCCAATTGTCATTTTGAATTATTATTTCAACCAAGACTTACTTCCACTTAGCGCGAGTCAGGTCGGTGCATAACTTTATTGAGGTTTCAAGTGTTTGGAACAAAGTGACCGATATCATATTGTAGCCATATACCTGGAAGCGGTTTTGCCCCGCGTGTTTACGTGAAAACTATTGTGCGTAAATACTTTGTGGAAAAATGGCTACTGGAAGGATCGCGTTACACCCGCTCTCAAGGAAAGGGCACAGGGATTGTGCCTGACTATAGCCTACTCCTGTGTATCACTACACCTCCCGTTAGGATCTGATCCATTGGATACTTCGCGGGTGTTTCTCTACTGGAGAAGACAACCACCTAGCACGACGTCTCCATCGTCAGTATAACCATACCTTCTGGTTCAACCGTCTCCCGAGGAGACGACCACTGCCCCACCTCCCATTCCAGTGTTGGTCGACCCATCCCCTAATTTCCCAGGGAGGACCCTAATAACGCCACAGTCCACGTTTCCCCCCGCGTCTCCCTGACCAGTTCCACAGGATCCATTACTTATGATGAGGTTTGGAGAAGAAAGAAGATGGAGGCGAAGGAAAGAAGAAAAAAGAGGAAAGAAGACTATAAAGGGAAGAGAAAGAAGCTAAGAGAAGAAAGTAGATGGAGAAGGGAGATAGAGGAAGAAGGTTAGAGAGAGAAGAGAAAGAATCAAGGAAGAAAAAGATGGAAAAATGGAGATAGAAATAAAAGACAAGAACAAGAAGCAGGAAAAGAGAGGAGAAGAAACCCTAAGGAAGAGAGAGATAGATTTCGAAACTCGTCTTAATGGTGAGCGAGAAAAAATCCGAGCGGATTTCATCTCGCAACTAGAGGTGACAAGCTCTCTCAGGGACCGCCACATGCTCCGGCATCTGTAGCCGGCACCGTCAGGTGGAAAATATACCGCCACTTGTTCCCACCCCATGGTTCAAATGCCCAGATAAATTAGAAGGAGTCTATTGACCACTAATATTGAACAGTTTGAAGCGCTGTGGCACAGCTTATGGGTTCAACAACGAAAGAAAGGGCTCTTATATTCTAGTGAGCAAATCTCACGGGTAAAGCTAAAGGAGGCCTTCGTAATATTCCGCCATGAGCTACATCTGAACGAGCTAAAAGCTGCTTTGAGAACTAGACTCCACATGACCCCAATAGCTACAGGAGCAGTTTCGCTCCATGAAGAACTACCTGGTTGAAAACGTTCTACCAATTTGGCGCGCGGCTTCGGTCGACCCTCGATTAATTGGTTGAAAAACGTCAGGGTTGGAGTTGAGACAATGTTATTTTATTGTAGCTGGCTCATGACTACGGTTTCGCCTGACCTACGCTGCAAGTTGTGTGGACCCAACCACAGAGTTACGCAAGGCATTGAGATAGCTGAGATGAGGCCTATGCCGAAGCACGACGATATTATTACCATTCCTGCGGCAAGTACTCAGGAAACCACAAGGTGAGGATTTGTTCTGCCATCCAGACAGTCATCGTCTGCCACCGGACAGTCTTTCCGTCTGCCACCCGGAACAGTCTTCATCTCTAGCAAGTGCAGACCACCAGAACCCGAAGGGAAAGGGACAAACCTAGGCGCAGAGCCGACAGGTGTTTTTGGTATGTGGTCGCATCAGTCATCTGGCGCGTGTCCTGCCCTGACCCGCAAAAAAAAACAACCTACAACACAAGTTAAAGTGGCAGATGGGGAGGTGGAAGGGGACTACGCCAGCCTGCCCTACCTTCCTCCAGTGGTAGCAGGAAACGTGTGTCGAGGCCATCAGAGACAACGGGCGCCACCGGCCGTGTTTGTTGACGAGAAGTTAGTACCTAGATGCCTGCCTCGCGGAAATACCTGCGAAGTCGCGGGGATTGATCGACGTATCACGCCACTCGATCCACGGTGCTTTGTAGACTCTCTCGCGCCTACTTCAGAAGGGAAAGTATGGCAGTGGCTTGAAGCAAACAGCGTACCCCCCTCATAGGAACACCAGTCTGCCGGGAGGATAGGTGGAGCTTCTCTTCTCCATATCCACTGAGTTTAATCCTCCTAAGGAGGTGTACGTCGCCGCACCACTCGGGCGCAGGCAGAGAGAGAAGAAGAGGGGCCAAAAGCCCTTGTTAAAACCCGGCCTTCACGCGACCAAGGTCACTTAGAACCTTCGGCGATCAAGGGACTACAAAGTAAATACCCCCACACGAACAAGATAAGACAGCTCGTGGGAAAAGTCTACTCGAGAGCGGCCTAATGGAAAGGTCAAGTTTGTCCAGCGCAAAAGGGACTTCTAACACCGGCAGTTCCTTCAGTCTACACTACTACGGTCACCCAGTTGGTCGTACCAGAAGCACTTCGGCAGACAGTGTTGCGGGTCGGGTCATGACCCGCCCATGGCCGTCCGTCCTGGGAACAAGACGCACTCTGAGAGCGGGATTCAGCAAGCCTCTATTGGCCTGGGATGACGTCAGAGATGTGAGGAATTACTGTCGAACATGCGACATATGTCAGAGAACCACGCCCAAGGGACGGCATAACCAAGTGCCTCTAGCACCGTTCCTTTGGTAGGAACTCCCTCGAAAGGTCGGTGTGGACCTTATCGGCCCCATTGTTCCAGCGACAGATCGTGACAACCGGGGGGGGCGGCGTATTGGTTATGTCGACTACGCCACACGGTATCCCGAGGCCACGACCCCTCAAGAATAGATTCCGCTAACCGTAGCTGAGCCCTATGGAAATGTGGAAAAGGACAGGTGTGCCAGGGATGTCCTATCGGATCAAGGAACTCAGTTCGATCATGACGTGGAATGAATAGTGTACACGTTGCTGCAAATCCACAGGAGACAACTACACACCGTACCATGCCAACAGGCAAACGGCTAGTGGAACGCTTCAATGGGACCCGCAACAAATGAGTAAGAAACCTTGCTCAAGAACAACCCCGTGATTGGGACAGATTCCTCCCGGCATTTTTTATTTGCTACAGAGAAGTGCCCCCAAAAGAGAGTATGGGATTCTCGCCCTTCGACTACATCCTATGGGAGGACTGTGAAAGGACCCATGCAGTGCTACGTAAGCAGTGGACCCAGGAACAGGCCAATCAAAGCTGCGGACTCAAACGAGTAGGCTGGAGTCTGAAGGAGAGGCTGCCAGCAACATGCAAACTAGCACAACCAAATCTGACCCATGCTCAGAAACGGTATAACAGTACACGCCCAGAAGGCCAGGCAAAAATGTTTGAACCAGACGATGAAAGTGCTGTTTCTTCTACCCCTGCACCACAATAAACTGCAGTGTTCCTGCAGGACCTTCAGGATCTTGAGGAGAGTTAGGGACTGGGATTATGTTTCCCATCAAGGGGAAAGAGAAAGTCGTACACAATGCCAACCTCCTCAAGAGGTATGAAAGAAGGGAGTCCATGCAATGCCGGATTTACTAGCCTGTGGTAATCAAGAAAATAGAGGAAACGTTCGCCCCTTGAGCTCCGACATACCATGGTGTGGGCGACTCAGCCCAGTGAAACATGAAAGACGTCCCGGTTGCGCGAAGACCTACCTGAGGAGCCACAACAGCAGCAAGAATATTGTGCCAAAGTATGCCGATGTTTTGAACTGACGTACCACTACGTTGCAACCTGGGAAATTTGTACTCTGGATCTTACTTCAGCAGGAACCCATTTGAGTAAAACAGTCCGCACTACCCCAGTCGCAATCCCTGCCAATCAGGCTGAAATATCAGACCTGTTGCGAATGATTCGTCACGAGCGTTGCAGTTCCCTATTCCCTATCGCCTATCTACGGTCAAGAAGACCCCCTGATGGCCGAATGAGATTTTGCGTGGACGTCCGAAGGTGAATCCGAGTTCTCAAGTTTAGATGCAGAGTCCAAGCCAGACATGGGAAAGATCTTCGCTCATTGACCAAGGCCCAGGACTTCAAGCTAACTTGACTTGCAAAGCTATTGGCAGTCCCATGGATCCCTGCCGACAGGAGAAAACTGCATTACTACGGCTGAGGTCAGTTCAGTTCCAAGTTATGCCCGTTTTGGACTCAAGACTGCAGGTGCTGTGTTTAGCCGTATCATGCGGCTCATGATACAGCCACTGGAAAATTTGGGGAAAAATGAAGCTCATACCTTCATCGAATATCTACATTTGGCACTGTAACATGGGAGGAACCAATCTGCGCCTTGCTCAGAAACTCTTCCACGTCTTCCGAGAAGTCAACTCGCCGCACGCCCTCCAAGTGGCAGGATAGGGAGTCAGAGGTGGCCATTTTGGTTCTGTATGGTTGGCAGGGGGTAACCTTAGCCAAGCCGACAAGTAGGGAAGAATCGAGGACGCTTCAGCCACCCAAGTAAGAAGGGGCTCGTTCATTCTGGGCATGGTCGGATATTACCGAAAGTTGTACCTCACTTTGCAGAGACAGCAAAGCCCTTACCGACAAAACCACTGCTCGAAAGCTTGCGAATCTGGATTGGAAGGAGGAAGACGTGAAGGCTTTCAGGGAGCTAAAGGACCGCCTATCTCCAACAGCCAGTGCTGGCAACTTGCAGACCCTGACGGCCACTTCTCGGGCTGTCGCACAGATGCACCAGATTGAGGGCTTCGGGGCTGCTCTACTCCAAGACCAAAGGTAAGGTCTGCTTCCCATGAACTATGCCAGCAAGAGTTGACGGAGCAGAATTAAACTACCACAAAATAAATCGAGTTTGGAGTGTCCAAGGGCCGAGGTGTGGGGGCCGTCCGCTGCTTCTATCCGGATCTTTACGGCAAGGAATTCATTCTAGAGTCCGACCACCATCCTTTGGCCTACCTGCACAAAATTCGGTCCAGTGAGTCGTCACTGATGGGCTGGCGGTTGCGAGCTTCAAAGTCATGCCTTCAGGTTCCGACAAATTCTGGGAAGGACAATGTGGAGGCAGACTTTATTGAGTCGAATGGAATGAAGATTCTTCCCCTGTACTCTGAAACTTACCAAGTTTCACCCAGTTTCATTTATGTTTGACCTCTCTCGCATGCTTGAAACCAGCGGAGCTGAAGGCGCAGGGGACTGTGCCCTCAGTGGGCACAGGCCGTTTTGGGTGGGGGGTGTTGTCACGGACGGACACCCTCCATCCCGCTTTAATATAATTTGTCAGTTGTTGCCACCTTATTTGTTTATTTGTGTGTAAAAGAGGGATGGCAGTAGTGGCTGTCAAGCTTTTCAAGGGAGAAAAGATCTGCCCGTCCGTGCGGTTTGCATGCATCCTTCATGCACAGCATGGATATCGCTTCTGTGAGATACCCGAGAGTTGTGAAAACCCGTGAGAGCTCGCTGAGTCCTTTGTGAAGTTATCCCCCTTGATCGGCAGCTGGCTTTGGGGAAGAAATTCTTACTTTACTCGGATTGGAGCCCGAGTGGAGAGACCACAATTCTCTTTTTTGGTGAGGCAGTTTTTTATATAACCTGTGACGAAGGCCACCTTGTCTGCTCCTGACGGTGGTAGTCATAGTGTTGACAGAGAGGAATCCCTATCCTGCCCAACCAAGTCTACTTTTTTGACCCTCTTCGCTGGGGTGACCAGCTGTCGGCCATCCCATGGTGGAAGGGCTGCGGGCTGTTTGGCTCCGAGGTCCCGGACAGTCTTTTCCCGCTGAGGACAGCCTGCCGGCCCACTTTTCCCCCCTTTCCACCCCGTTCCTGGGGAGTTATTTTCGGGCTATCTTCTTTCGGTTCTCATTTCTCATTCCACAGGGTATCGGTTGTAAATTATAAAATTAATATTTTTTCATTCAAAGTCTGTCGTTTTTGGGTACTGTGCGGAGGCCGTAACTATAGGTGTGGAGAAATATGTGGTTTCCAGCGCGCTGCGAGCGTTAGCCTGATTTATAAATATGGAAGAGCAAGTTTTAAATTTTATTCTAAAATGCGCGAAGCTGAAGCATGCAATTTTTCTTGACAGCGATTTGGTTGGACAAATAGCGCGCGCGCAGCACACTTGTTTTTTTTTTTTTGGCTGAGTCATTCTTTATATTTGTGTGTACCCCCCCCCTTCAGAGGAAGGGTATGCTTGTTCAGTTCTATAAATTAATTTCCTTGTAAAGAAAACAAAAGAGGAAAAAACACTTCAGGCCGGATGCGGTGTTGATTGAGTTACCGCGCGACTCATCTTGAGGTCCGGGAGGCGCGTTCACTTCACGGCGCCCCCTAGTTGGTTCTGCTCCGCCAGTTTGTCTATTTGTTTTATGTATTGTTGAATTTTATTTTTTGTGTTTCTCTCAATTTATTTTACTATTTTATTTCCATTAATGTGAATGTGAGAATGGTGGTTGTTGTTGTGGTATTTTTATTCTCAAAAGTCAACACGTCATCTTGCCTTGTTTGTCCCCTTGTCAGTTTTTTTTTTATACCTGAGGCTTCAGACGAAGGGTAGCATATATTATGAAACAAAAGTAGAATTTCATCAAAGTATACGAATTTGTGTTTTGTTTTCAATCACAAAAAAATAAAGAGTATAACAATAATAAATGTGAAGTAATCTATACTAAGCAAGATTCAGTCTTGCAGGTGTAGCCGCAGTTCGCCCAGGTAGTAGCCTGCAACCCACACCATATCTCAGCTGTACCTAAAATGAAATCCTATTGCCCTTTTGTAGGTTGGTTGGTTTGGTTGTTTGTGTTTCGTTGGTGACTAGTTCGGCCCAGACGCCCTTTTAACACAGACGCCCATCCCGAGAGCGATATGAAAAGGAGCCGGACGCTGACTGTGTGCCAAGAGCGAGCCAGTACCAGCCCTTCCTGAGCGTTATCAGATGCTTTGGGGGGCACCAGTGTCTCCCCCGCTCGGACAGGGAAAAGACTGAGTTAAGTTTGTTTGTAGCTGTGTATGGGCGGTGTTTGGTGACGCCTGGGCGTGTGGGAGACATGCTGTATGGCTGTGATTTTGTGAGGTACAGTTGTGAAATAACTAATTGTTCAGTGAACTGGTATAAGTAGGCGAATGTTGGTGAATATGCTTGTGTGGCTGGGGTAGACCCGTTTCGTCTTTCGTTTAATTGTTTCGCCCCTGTCCTATCTTCTTCCTTTATTTTGGGATAGATTAGTGGTTATGATTTAAATTTAGTTGTTCCCTGGGCCAGGGGAGGGATTCTTGTTTGTTGGCGGTTATTTTGTCCATTAAGCAGATATCTTCTTTTAAGTGGCTGTCGACGTCTATTGTCCCTTCTTTTCCAATTTATCTCTCTGTCCTTCCTCGTTCTTGATAGTCGTCCCTCCTCCGCTAGTGTGAATGAGATATTATTAATTTAATAAATGCTTATTTGGTTTATTGTTTTCACGAGTGGTTGAGTGTGTGGTCGGCGAGTGTTTGTGCCCAGCCCTGCCCTCTCTCTCCTCTTCACCCCACATCCTTGATTCACGGACCTGACCGCCGACACATGCAGTTTATTTTCAAAATGCAGATCAGGCAACACATTGGTAACACCAAGTAACTGTAATATGAGAAAAGTAACTGACGGGGCCTACAACCCTATTGCTGGTGTCAACCGTAAGAAGCTTGGAAAAGGGAGAATAATAGCGGGCATTGCATTGCACAGAGCTCGCTCATACATCGTGGGCACGTATAACCAATCGGCAGGGAGGTATGACGTCATTTGGCTGGGGAAGCTTCTTTGTGTTGATAGTCAAACAGCAGACAGAGCTAGCGCTATTTTCACATTTGGGAGGCGTGTTGTGCAGGACCGTGTGCGATTACGTGTTGTGCAGACTGTGAGAGAAGTGATCGCAAGTTGCTAATCCAAAAATCTGTTTGATTTCTCACACAGCCTTCAACTTTAATCTACCTGTAATGGATAAGCTTTTACTTTTCAACAAGCTCAAAATCTCCATGACCACCGCCAACAACCAACGGAATGTGGACTGAAGAAGAAAAGAATGCTTACATGAAAATATATAGATACTTTGAAAAAAAATGATTGAAGTAGCTCGTAAAGCAAGAGAGAAGGTCCACAAAAACTGCCATACAAGCCCAAAAAAATCTCTTATTAACAAATTGTTTAAACAAAAGGAGGAAAAAAAGAAAAGCAGGAAAGAGATGACCAATCATGAGCAGCATAACTATCTTGCATCAATCACGCAGATATTAACTCAACGATTTCAAGAGAAACGTTTTTCGTATAACCTTTTTTCACAAACAGCAAATGAAATGAAATTGTAGACAGGCTGCAAAAGGGCCTGAGAAATGTGAAAACAGGATGCTCAAAGCAATCATGAGCTAATCTACGGTTCAATTGGGGCATTTTTTGTATCTTTGCAAAAATGGTTTTGATGAGCAAAGGAATGAAGGTAGGATGCTCAAAACTGGGCCACAATGGCAAAGAGAAATGTGATTAGTCTGATGATCATGCCGCGCGAAATTGCGTGCTATTGCAAAGATCCTATAGGATATCCACAGTTTACACTGCGTCAGGCTTACCATGAGGTATATATCTAGCAAGTTAAAATCTGATTACTTTCCAGTTGCAAGTCCCTGAATTAAGATATTGGCCACGCACTCGTACACTATACCAAAACAGAGAGCTCCAAGCTTCCCCAATAAAGTAACGTTTAATGGCTGACAAGTTTTGTGAACTACAGCGATTGGAAATGACGCGTTCTAAAACAGAAACAAGCTAAATATAAACCAACTGTCCTGTCAAGTTTCTGAACTACTGTGACGGGCCTTCTGAAAATAGTTAACGGTTAGGCCGTACCCGCCCTGGCGAGGGATTTGGACTACTGACGAAAGTATGACGGGCTTCTAAAAATAGTAACGGTTACGCTGTAACCGCCTGGCAACCAATTTTTTCCTGAAATAACCTTTCAAACGCCCGGTCTTCCACTTCCTGAGTTTATCAGTACCGGGCCTGCGGGCGTGCCGCCGATAGACTTTGAAAGAGATCCTGTGATTATTGATTCCGGACTCTATAAGTGCTTTGGCGGCTGTCGCGAAATTTTACGTCGTTCAAGTGTTAACAACAAAAAGCCCTCTTCTACTTTCCCACAAGCACCTCCCAATCTATTGTGTGTGTGTGTTTGTTGTTTGTTTTGTGTTTGTTTTTGGTGTTTGTTTGGGTTTTTGTTTTTTTTTTTTTATTTTTGGTTTTGTTTGTTGTTTTGTTTGTGTTTGTTTGTGTTTGTTTTGTGTTTGTTTGTTGTTGTTTGTGTTGTGTGGTGTTTTGCCCCTACAAAGCAGTCAGTAACTCTGCACACCCCCACCCCACGCCGCCCGCCCCCCACCCCCCGCATGCACACACTCAAGATCCGCTTCTAGAGATCTTAACTCACGTCGCCGCCCAAGTCACTGCTAAGGTCTTACTCAAGTTGTCCTCAAGTCATCCTCAATTTTACTCAAGTCACTTCTAAGTTCTTACTCAAGTCATCCCTCAAGTCAACCCTAGTCACTTCTAAGTTTCTTACTCAAGTTGTCCTCAGTATCCTCAAGTTTCTTACTCCAAGTCACTTTCTAAGTTCTTTACTCAAGTCATCCTCAAGTCACCCAAGTCCACTTCTAAGTCTTACTCCTAGTCACCTCAGAACTTGATCAAGACACACCGCTCAAGTTCTTAACTTAAATCGCCTCAAGATTGTAATTAAGTCATCCTTTAAGTACACAACCAGAGTTCTTAGTCAAGTTACTTATAAATAACAAAAAAAAACCATACAATCATGTTATTTGTCTAAATAGTAGATGGTTAATATAGTACACACACCCTCAAAACCGCGCGTCGTTGAGGATTTCCTTGCTCCAGTGTCCTTGGCGCGAGATCGGTCCAGCAAGTCTTAAGGAAGTTCTTACATCGTAAGCAACCGCATTGATTACAATCCTGGTCTATGGAAATGTCTTTTATAACTCCATGTCCTTTATTTATTGACTTCATCATTTTAACAACTAAATATCCGCCATGATTCTATTTTTTATCAAAGAAACAAATTTTTTATAATAATCAAAAACCAATCCAGTATGTTTAGAATTGCAGTATTGAACCAAACCGCATATTTCCTTATTTATTAAGTTCCGTAACGTATAAATGCATCACAAATGGATCAATATGAACTTTTGTTGTTGGTGGTTCTGGCAATGCTTTCTGGGTTTCGACTTCTGTAGTTAGTGTTAGATTTTTTTGACTTCTTTGGTTTTTGCTGCCTTAGGTTATATATTTTATAACCGGAATAACCACCCCAGCAGCAATTGCCGCCAAAACTGACAATTGCTTTAAAAAATTCCATGAAACTTTGCGTGTAAGGCAACGCCTGTTGTTTGTTGTAGGTCTTGAATCAACTTGTTCTGGTGTTTTTATAGCGGGCATTGAAACACTAACTGCTGGCGGCCTAGCACTTTTCCTATGAAGTAATAATGTGTTTGTAATTTTAATTTTGTTTTTTGTTCCACTCTGCTAATCTTTTATTTTTTCCTGCTGCAAACGCGCCAGGATGAGGAGGCTTATTTACTGGTCACTTTCTTTCTCCACCTGATTCAATGTTTTCTGATTCAATGTTTCCTGATTCTGCTGTTTTTCTGGCCGGATCCTTTTGGAAGGAAATAAAATCTATATGATAAAAGGAATTAATCCATGATTAATGGCGACAGTAATGTGCCAAATTTGTAGGTATAGAATCGCAGCCCTAAACACTCGAAATGACTTTGTTAAAAACAGGATCCTGGCGTTAAATCATACATCAAAAATCTTGTTCAGAATCATTGGGCAGCAAATCTACTAACTAGTTTGTGTACACAACCTAAGAACCGTTTGCCCGACACTTTTTACCATTCTCGAACCCGAGTTTGGCGCTTCATACCTGGTGTGGATACTTTTACAAATTATTGTGGCGACATTTGTTTGAATCTGTTCTATGCGAATTCATTTCCGAGGTACTGTTTTGTATTTTCCACAACGGCCCGCCAAAGAAATACAAGGCCTTTCCTTGTTTGGGCATAATAGCTTGTCATCACTTATCGTTTGTAAATCAAAAGTTCAGGAAGGTTAGCTGCCCTGTAGCTGTAGTGATCAGCGCTGTTCATGTTTTTTATTAAATATAATTATTGTACTCTTTTTAAAAATGAGCGCAGCGAAAAAAAACTGTTACCAACCTTGTATACCATTCTCTGTTATTGAGGTCTAAGTGTAGGAACACAATGATCTTGGTAAAAAACTTTTAAAAATAAAACCACAGATCTTGGCAAACTAGACTTTGAAGACTCACAAAGCCTGATGCTATTATTACAAGCTTCATTTGCTACGAAAGAAATTTTCTAGTTAAAGCAAGGGAGACATTCCAGACCGTATACAATATGTAAATTAAAAAAAAGTACATTTTATAAAAATGGCTTCACTCGGTAATGAATGCTAGTGGGCAGTGAGAATGCGCTTCGCTTTTTAGCGGAAGTAATGACGCATTTAGTATACTTCGGGATGACGGGCGAGAGAAAAGGCATAACAAAGCATAGCAACTAGTCTCAGCACAACAAAAGGGGAATTACTAGAACAGCGAGAACTGAGCAGTTGGATTTTATTAACGACAAACTGAAAAAACAGGGACATGCAGCTTATACATTTAAAGATGTTGGATAGCAAGCAATAAAAGAGTATTAATCGATAACGAGGCAACCAATCGAGACATTGCCCCCACCAAAATTCAGTGACCTTTTATCAAACCATCAGAAAAACAAAAGATGCAAGAAATCGCGTTTATTGTCTTTGGTATGACCGCTGTGTAATTTTGTTGCAATAATATTGGCTGAATAAAAAAATGACAAATCTATTTTCGCCAAAAGGATATTGGAAGGGGAAGCAACGGCAATTAAAAAGCTAAGCCAAGCAGCGGAGTCAGTGAACAAACAGCAAAGATGTTATCTAAACAAGCAATCTGGCAAATTTATTTACCTGCACCTAAACGAAACAAGAGACCGGTCACTTGGTGATACAATACCGAACGACACCCATCAAATGGATCTTCTATAATTTAACCGACCCCCGGATACGATTAGACGAAAAAGATTTAAGTAACGCGCTTACAGTCATTGACATAGCTTCAAGATACAAAGATGCGGACCCATTAACACAAAAGAGGCTTCATGCTGTTGCTATACAACTGAATATACCAAACCGAGGCTGCAAACTTATCCTCCGCATGTAATTCAAGTCGATGATGGAAAAGAATTTAAAGGCCCAATGAATCAATTATGTTAAAACATAGAGTTGCTATTAAAAGAGGCATTCAGATTCACAGATCACGAGGCTTTGTTGAAAACTTTAACAAACAGTTAGCTGAAACTTTTTTTTTCCTACCAGTATCAACAGGAGAGCTAATTGACAATTCTTCGCACCACCACAATGGGTTAGAAAGGCTGCCCTCAGTTTTGCGTGCAATGAAAATGAAGAATTTAAATAACGGGGCTAAAACCATACAAGAAATCAAAAAACGAAAACATAAATTTGGTTGAGGAGACAGCCAGCAGCAAACTATTGCCGTTTGGTTTGAAAAGTAAGGTACCTTTATTTGCCGAGAAGCAAAGGGGACACGCGCTTCAGGGCCACAGATCCAGTTGGAGTGCTTGACCCCATATGAAATAAAAAGATTGTAAAGGTAATGAATCCGCCTGTGTAATTATTTACGAGAAACTGACACATACAAAACAACCAGCCCATCAAAGGTCTTTGGTGAAGAAAACTGCAAATAATCCCCGCCAGAACACAGTTCCGCTTAAACTGCTATTACGTACTATATTTCAGTTTAAAAGGGATCAAAAAAAGAAGCCTTACAGAAACTAAAAAAGGAAGCAAGAATGATAAATAAAGATACCTTAAAATTTAAATAGAAGAATCATATGATTTGTTTTTTTGCTATAGGGCAAGGGTTTACGGGGTTTTAAATCGGCACATGGCAATGCATCCAATCGCCTACAGATCCCAAATTTTGACTATAAAAAATGGGATAAAGAATATCTTGAAATAATAAAAAAAATTCGAGAGCATCAAGCAAACATAAAGAAATTTTTTTGATGAATTGGATATTGATCGTTTGGGAGCTTATAGATAAATTTAAGGAAAAATATAACCCGAGAGCGAAGAACGTAAAATTTTAAATGGCCGTTCTCCAATGCCCGATTGCAAAATGAAAACTCTGGATTAACAAATACTCGTTTTGTTTGTTCAAATCTAATGACTTCTTTGTTACAACGTTGTGTTAAATCTCATGTAGATTAGATCGTAGTTTTCCCGTTGTCATGACGAAAAGTCTTATTGTCAAACAATGCTTCTTTATATTGTCATGTGATATGTTTGACTGCACAAAACTGCGAGATTTTCCCTTTTTTCCCTTTTTGGATGTTTTTTTCTTGACACAAATACTGTACATTTTTTACCTTAACCCAACAAACTCCTTGATCACCCCCCCAGATAATTCATCCTTCATCTTCCTAAAACCTTCTTGTTAACAGTTGAATGCAAAGGCAATCTTTAGGAAATCAGATGTGTCGAAACCATCCCGCATGCCCTTTTATTTACTTCTATTTCCATGTCTTTATAGATGTCTTCAGTAGGGATATCTATAACAAAACTGTCTGTATCTGTGTAAATACTCTGGACTGGGGATACAAGGGTTAAAAGTAGTCATAAAAAATTCTAACATCAAAAGCTTTGATAATTCTAAAACAGTAAACCCAATAAATACAGGTTTGTCCAATTTGACTTTTTTTTCATCATTATACCAAAAAGCTGATCAATGAAATCTTCCCAAAGTCCTGATAATTTGGTTTAGAAGTCAGCTTAATTGCATCGTTCTCTCTCTGGTGACCAATCTGACATCTTTGCGCTTGTGCGGATTCCCCCATATCTTTTCCAAAACAGCTGTTGTTCATCAGCTTGAAAAAGTCTTTCTGAAGCATTTTGTGGATTTTTGTTCGAGATCAGTGTTCTTCAAGATGTATGGTTTCATGAAAAAGTTCTGATCAAAAGCAATTATACGATGAACAGCAGTCAACTTCAAACCATGTCTTAAATAAAATTGTAGAAATCTGTAAAGACAGAAAATAATTTTTTTTGCCTCGAAGATTAGGCACAATTTAGGTGTTCTGTTTTTGCCATCTTTAGGCTTTCTGCTTGCTAATGGATAGTCATTATGCAGGTCATGGAGTTCCTGAGGATATTCTAAGTCAACTTCTAGAATGAAACCACGCTGTTGATCTGCGTTAAACTGCCCAACCACTTTAATGCCTTTTGAATATTTTTCGGATCGTCTTCTGTGTGCATTTTAAAGTTGCGTAATGGAAGTGATTGCGCCACAGCCCAACCATACAGATTGTTTGCATCTAAATACATGAGATAGTATGACCTTTTACTTGGATCAAAAATCATCTAGGGATTTGTTGTTTGCTTTACAGTAATGATGCGATGTCATACTAATTCCCCACGCAATCCGTTTTCAATCATCTGAATCATTGGCAGGGCAGACAAATAATCAATCTGTCCCCAGTAAACTTTTAAAAAAGCATCCCAACTCATCCCCGGCGCAGAAATGTAATGCGTGGATCCAGGCTATAATGTTTCATGCAGGTCTTTCTATAATTTTCAAAGACGTCCCGCCAACAAACAAACGTCGCACCCAAGTATAATCATGATAGTCTCCCATCGTTTTACACTCTAAATTCTGCCCCGCTTCTTGAGCATGCTGGGAATCGAATCACTGATGTTCTTTCCCCTAAGACTAGACAAGAACCCCGCCTTT